>JAWQEG010003146.1:85000-142500 GCA_033782935.1 Petrolisthes cinctipes
GTCTGTCTGTCTGTATGTGTGTGTATGTGTGTATATGTGTGTGTATATGTGTGTGTGTGTGTGTGTGTGTGTCTCTTTATGAGTGTGTATGTAGCCTATGTAGTGAGTGTCTGTCTGTCTGTCTGTCTGTTCACCCATCAAGGAAAGGAGAGAGAGAGAGAGAGAGAGAAGAGAATATGTGTGGACAGGAATAGGAAATTACAACACAGGTGAGAGAGAGAGAGAGGCAGCTATATAAACACAAGTAAAAATCTGAACTAAATTAAATGTGTACCTAACATAAACCAAACACACTCACACACACACACACACACACACACACACACACACACACACACACACAGACACACACACACACACACACACACACACACACACACACACACACACACACACACAGACAGACAGACAGACAGACAGACAGACAGACAGACAGACAGACAGACAGACAGACAGACAGACAGACAGACAGACAGACAGACAGACAGACAGACAGACAGACAGACAGACAGACAGTACTACACTTTTAAGGACATCGGAGTATCTTGATTTCTTCGGAGTATGTCAGGAAACAGGACAAGATTGACAAAAAATAATGGTGTCCTGTTGTTGCTTTGGAAGAGTTTGGAGGAATCATTAACTCCGGATTTACCAACTGTGCTTTATTACTATCCCCTTAATTAATACCTTACCTAATGTTGTTATTATTATTATTATTAATGTTGTGGTTGTTGCTGTTGTTATTATTATTATTATTATTATTATTATTATTATTATTATTATTATTATTGTTGTTGTTGTGGTTGTTGTTCTTATTGTTATTGTTGTTGTTATTATTGTTGTTGTTGTTGTTATTATTATTATTATTGTTATTGTGGTTATTGTTGTTGTTGTTATTGTTGTTGTTGTTATTATTATTATTATTGTTATTGTGGTTGTTGTTGTTGTTGTTATTATTATTATTGTTATTGTTGTTGTTGTGGTTGTTGTTGTTGTTATTATTATTATTGTTGTTGTGGTTGTTGTTGTTATTATTGTTGTTGTTGTTATTATTATTATTATTTTTATTGTTATTGTTGTTGTTTAACTTGGCTCACCCATTGTCTTTCTTGGCACAGACACAGAAGATGAGGAGGAGTATATAATTATCTCAAACAAACCTAAGCAAAAAACTTAACCAAACCAAACTTTCAACCTACATGAGCAAACTTTAACTCTGCTTATCAACTCACACAAGCAAACATAATTCTGCTTATCAACTCACACAAGCAAACATAATTCTGCTTATCAACTCACACAAGCAAACATAATTCTGCTTATCAACTCACACAAGCAAACATAATTCTGCTTACCAACTCACGATAACAAACAAGTGTGCTTACAAACTCACACAAGCAAACATAATTCTGCTTACAAACTCACACAAGCAAACATAATTCTGCTTACAAACTCACACAAGCAAACATAATTCTGCTTATCAACTCACACAAGCAAACATATATCTGCTTACCAACTCACACAAGCAAACATAATTCTGCTTACAAACTCACACAAGCAAACATAATTCTGCTTACCAATTCACACAAGCAAACATAATTCTGCTTATCAACTCACACAAGCAAACATGATTCTGCTTACCAACTCACACAAGCAAACATAATTCTGCTTATCAACTCACACAAGCAAACATGATTCTGCTTACCCTCTGACAATAACAAACATAACTGTCCTTACAAACTCACACAAGCAAATATAACTGTGCTTACCAACTCACGATAACAAACATGACTATTCTTACCAACTCACACAAGCAAACATATATCTGCTTATCAACTCACACAAGCAAACATAATTCTGCTAACAAACTCACACAAGCAAACATATTCCTGCTTACCCTCTGACAATAATAAACATAACTGTCCTTACAAACTCACACAAGCAAACATTATTCTGCTTATCAACTCACATAAGCAAACATAATTCTGCTTACCAATTCACACAAGCAAATATAACTATGCTTACCAACTCACACAAGCAAATATAACTATGCTTACCAACTCACACAAGCAAATATAACTATGCTTACCAACTCACACAAGCAAATAATAACTGTGCTAACCCCCTGATCATAACAAACATAATTCTGCTTACCCCCTGACAATAACAAACCAAACTTTGCTTACACTCTGACAATAACAAACATAATTCTGCTTACACTCTGACAATAACAAACATAATTCTGCTTACACTCTGACAATAACAAACATAACTCTGCTTACACTCTGACAATAACAAACCAAACTATGCTTACCCGTCATCCTTCTTGGCACAGACACAGAATGCGAGGAAGAGGAAGAGTACAAGTGTGAATCCGACGGTGACCATAACGGCCCAGGCTTGTACCACGTCCAGGGCCACGGTGAGCGCTGCCCCGTCCAGTGGGGGTCCTCCAGGGTCACCCCCCAATACATCAAGGAGGTTGGTGGGGGTCCGGGGTGGAGTGTAGGCGCCCCCTAGAGCCCACACAGGACCCCTCCCCACCGCCGCTGCTGCTGCTGCTTCCACGCCCACCATCATCACCTTCTGCTGGGGTCTGGGGGGGGGGGGGGAGCGATGATTAGTGATGGGGTTTATATGTTGGGGGGGGTGATTAGAAGTGGTGTATGTGGAGGGGTGATTAGTGGTGGTGGTGGGTGTGGGGGCGGGGGGGTGATTAGTGATGGGGTTTATATGTTGGGGCGGTGATTAGAAGTGGTGTACGTGGAGGGGGGATTAGTGGTGGTGGTGGTGGTTGTGGGATGGGAGAGAAGGGGGTTGGTTGGTTAGTGGTGTGAGAGTAAGAAGGGAGAAAGGTGGGGGAGAGAGAGGGTTGTGGTTGTTGGTGTGAGAGAGGGAAGGGGGGGGGGATGGGAGGAGAGAGAGGGTTGTGGTTGTTGGCGTGAGAGAGGGAAGGGGGATGGGAGGAGAGAGAGGGTTGTGGTTGTTGGTGTGAGAGTGAGAAGGGACAAAGGGGGATGGGAGGAGGGAGAGGGTTGTGGTTGTTGGCGTGAGAGAGGGAAGGGGGATGGGAGGAGAGAGAGGGTTGTGGTTGTTGGTGTGAAAGTGAGAAGGGAGAAAGGCGGGGGAGAGAGAGGGTTGTGGTCGTTGGTGTGAGAGAGGGAAGGGGGGGGGGAGAGAGAGGGTTGTGGTTAGTGGTGTGAGAGTGAGAAGGGAGAAAGGCAGGGGAGAGAGAGGGTTGTGGTTGTTGGCGTGAGAGAGGGAAGGGGGGGGGGAGGAGAGAGAGGGTTGTGGTTGTTGGTGTGAGAGAGGGAAGGGGGATGGGAGGAGAGAGAGGGTGTTTATATAGTGGTGTGTTGGGTTTACTGCATAATAAATATATAAGTGATTTACCGAGTCTGTGTTAAAAGGACAGTGCTAAATTCATTAATCTTATATCGAGAACCTACTATACTATATATATATAAGTGATTAAGTGAGTCTGTGTTAAAAAGATAGTGACAAATTTATTGATCTGATATAGAGGCCGTAATATATCTAGACACACACATGGCCTAGATATCTTGTACCACACCCATAAAGCTGCTCTCTCCGGCCACACGGGACCAACGGTGGGTAATTTGGTGGACGCTGTGATGCCGTAAAACTCACCCAAGTGACACAAAAACAATATACAAAAAAGAAACTTAAATAAAAATACTATATGGTCAAATTTCTAGGGGAGTTTTTCATTTCGGTATTGGTTTAAAAAATATATATACTGTATATATATATTACATGGTCAAATATCCAATGAAGGTCTTTTCAATATCAGATAAGAAAAAAATATTATATATATGGTAAAATTTGCAATAGATATTTTTTCAATAAGAGTAGCAATATAATACTACAGTCAATTTATTTAATCTACAATGGACTTTTTTTTTAATATTGGTCTAAAAAACAAAAATGAATAAATACTGTAAATAAATAATACGGTAAAGTGTAAGAAGAGCCACAGAAATGGAGAATGCAATCTTTTCCCAACAAAACTTTTTGGATAATTCTTCATTCCCTGTGTTTATATATATTGAAATATATGAGCGCTAGTGTATTTTGACCATTGTTTAAAGGGGGGAAATTTTGTGTTGGTAAATCTGGAGCAACCGGATCCTTCAAACTATTCCAAACAACAGAAAACCAGGTAAATTTGGAGCAACTAGATCCTTCAAACTATTCCAAGCAACAGAACACCAGGTAAATTTGGAGCAACTAGATCCTTCAAACTATTCCAAGCAACAGAACACCAGGTAAATTTGGAGCAACTAGATCCTTCAAACTATTCCAAACAACAGAACACCGGGTAAATTTGGAGCAACCGGATCCTTCAAACTATTCCAAACAACAGAACACCAGGTAAATTTGGAGCAACTAGATCCTTCAAACTATTCCAAACAACAGAACACCGGGTAAATTTGGAGCAACCGGATCCTTCAAACTATTCCAAACAACAGAACACCAGGTAAATTTGGAGCAACTAGATCCTTCAAACTATTCCAAACAACAGAACACCGGGTAAATTTGGAGCAACCGGATCCTTCAAACTATTCCAAACAACAGAACACCAGGTAAATTTGGAGCAACTAGATCCTTCAAACTATTCCAAACAACAGAACACCGGGTAAATTTGGAGCAACCGGATCCTTCAAACTATTCCAAACAACAGAACACCAGGTAAATTTGGAGCAACCGGATCCTTCAAAATATTCCAAGCAACAGAACACCAGGTAAATTTGGAGCAACTAGATCCTTCAAACTATTCCAAGCAACAGAACACCAGGTAAATTTGGAGCAACTAGATCCTTCAAACTATTCCAAGCAACAGAACACCACCACTATTCTTGTTCATGTGGTCCTGTTTCCTGGCATACTTTAGAGGAATCAAGGCACTCCAATGTAACAAAAGTGAATTACCACCACCTAAAAGGGAGGTTAACAAAAGTGAATTACACCACCTAAAAAGGGAAGTTAACAAAAGTGAATTACACAACCTAAAAAGGGAGGTTAACAAAAGTGAATTACCACCACCTAAAAGGGAGGTTCTCTTGTTGGTGAATTGGAAGAAGGTAAACTGATTAACTCCAAACCATTCCATCAAACACCTCCCCTATTTGTAGCATTGAAGGTGTCTGATCTTAGTAATGAAGTGAAGAGTTATTAAATCAAACTTAATTATTTTTTTTGGATGATGGATAAAACAAGTAACAAAAACAACAACACATTAAACCGGGGCTGTTCGGCCAGACAGCTTGAGGAACTTCAACAACAACAACAACACATTAAATAGTTACCAGTATTATTCATAAATATAAATATTCTAGAGTTAATAATGAAATGAAGAGTTATTATATCAAACTTCATTATTTTTTTTGGATTGATGGATAAAACAAGTAAACAAGACATTAAAGTTATTATTTATATGTTCTAGAGTTGTTGTTGTTGTTGTTGTTGTTGTTGTTCTAGAGTTATTTATAGTAATGGAATGAAGGGTTATTACATCAAACTTAATTATCTTCTTTTGTTGGAACTTGATATACATATTTTACTAAGTTGGATAAAAAAAAGAACTTAGCCAGTGGAAATTAATATACCGTATTGTACAGTAAGTTGATCCAATGAGCTTAGTGAATTGAAAAAAGGTCATTGATTCCTCCAAACTGATGCCATGAAACAGATCCCTTATTAGTGATATTAAGGGTGTGTGTGTGTGGGAGTAGGGGGGACAGGCTTGGGGGGTGCGGGAGTAGGGGGACAGGCTTGGGGGGGGTTTTGGGGGGTGCGGGAGTAGGGGGACAGGCTTGGGAGGGGTTTTGGGGGTGCAGGAGTAGGGGGGCAGGCTTGAAGGGGGGGGGTTAGGAGTGTGCGGGAGTAGGGGACAGGCTTGGAGGGGGTTTTAGGGGGTGCGGGAGTAGGGGGACATGAAAGCTAAACACACCAAACTTAATCCATTTCTTTTGTTGAAACTTGTATTAAACTTGGATTAAAATTAACTTGAGACTCAGTCACTGAATATTATTTTACTCTAAGTTTAATTACATAAAAACTTAACACACTTCTTTTGTTGAAACTTGAAAGAGTAAAAATAAGTTGGATCAATTCTAACTTAAACTCAGGTCACTGTGAATATAATTACACTCTAAGTTTAAATGAAGGTTCAAGGTATAAAAACTTAACAGTATTCTTTTGTGGGAACTTGATAGAAGGAATTAAAGTAGATCAAATTAAGTTGTATCAATAGTAACTTAAACTCAGCCACTGTGAATATAATCATAGTCTAAGTTTAAATGAAGGTTCAAGGTATAAAAACTTAACAGTATTCTTTTGTGGGAACTTGATAGAAGGAATTAAGTTAGAGATCAAATTAAGTTGGATCAATAGTAACTTAAACTCAGCCACTGTGAACCCAATTACACTCAAGTTTAAAAAAAGGTTCAAGGTATAAAAACTTAACACCATTCTTTTGTTTTAACTTGATAAGGAGTAGATAACTGTATTAATTAAGTTACCAAGTTGAATCAATACCAACTTAACTCACCCACCAGGCAAAAATAATATTAAGATTCCAAGTTTACACCCATAAACTTAATTAATTAATCCATTACAACTTGATAGGATTGAATTAAGTTGAATCAATACCAACTTAACTAACCCACCAGGCAATAATATTAATTAAGATTCCAAGTTTACACCCATAAACTTAATTAATTAACCCATTACCCAAATAATTACAACTTGATAGGATTGAATTAAGTTTGATCAATACCAACTTAACTCACCCACAAGGCATTTATAATTATTATCCTAAGTTTACATCAATATCCAACAACTCAAACTTAATCAATTATATCTATATTTAATTACAACTTAATAGAAGTGAATTAAGTTGGGGAAATATAACAACTTAATTATTTAATTCCTTTCCTTCATTTCACACTCATTTTTGGTGAGGTTGGTGAGAGGAAAGTGAGAGGAGAGGGGAGGGGGTGGGGGGGAGAGGAAAGTGAGAGGGGAGGGGGTGGGGAGAGGAGGTGAGAGGAAAGTGAGAGGGGAGGGGGTGGGGAGAAGAGGTGAGAGGAAAGTGAGAGGGGAGGGGGTGGGGAGAGGAAAGTGATAGTGGGTGGGGAGAGGAGGTGAGAGGAAAGTGAGAGGGGAGGGGGTGGGGAGAGGGGGGAGAGGAAAGTGAGTGGGGGGAGGGGGGAGAGGAAAGTGAGAGGGGAGAGAGGAGGGGAGAGGAAAGTGAGAGGGGGAGGGAGTGGAGAGAGGAGGTGAGAGGAAAATGAGAGGGGAGGGGGAGAGGTGGTGAGAGGAAAATGAGAGGGGAGGGAGTGGAGGTGAGAGGAAATTGAGAGGGGAGGGGGTGGGGAGAGGAGGTGAGAGGAAAGTGAGAGGGGAGGGAGTGGGGAGAGGAGGTGAGAGGAAAGTGAGAGGGGGAGGGAGTGGAGAGAGGAGGGGAGAGGAAAGTGAGAGTGGGTGGGGAGAGAAGGTGAGAGGAAAGTGAGAGGGGAGGGGGAGAGGAAAGTGAGAGGGGAGGGGGAGAGGAAAGTGAGAGGGGAGGGGGAGAGGAGGGGAAAGTGAGTGGGGGGAGGGGGGAGAGGAAAGTGAGTGGGAGGGAGTGGGGAGAGGAAAGTGAGAGGGGAGGGAGTGGAGGTGAGAGGAAAGTGAGAGTGGGTGGGGAGAGGAAGTGAGAGGAAAGTGAGAGGGGGTGGGTGGGGTATGGTTGACCTTCCCATCCCTTCCTTTTGCACTCATTTTTTTTTTTTTGGGGGGGAGGGATAGTGAGAGGAGGTGAGAGGAGAGGTAGTGAGAGGGGGGGGGGTATGCTTGACCTCTCACCTCTCCCTCACCTCTCACTCATCTTAACTTCACCACAGGAAGTTATTAACGGGGGTGAGAGGTAGTGAGAGGAGGATGAGGGTGAGGTAGTGAGAGGAGGAAGGGGAGAGGATAGGGAGAGGTAGTGAGAGGAGGAAGGGTGAGAGGTAGTGAAAGGAGGAGGGGGAGAGGTAGTGAGAGGAGGGAGGGGGAGAGGTAGTGAGAGGAGGAGGGGAGAGGTAGTGAGAGGAGGAGGGGAGAGGATAGGGAGATGTAGTGAGAGGAGGAGAGGGAGAGGTAGTGAGAGGAGGAGGGGGAAAGGTAGTGAAAGGAAGAGGGGGAGAGGTAGTGAGAGAGGGAGAGGTAGTGAAGGAGGAGGGGGAGAGGTAGTGAGAGGGAGAGAGGGAGAGGTAGTTAGAGGAGGAGGGGGAGAGGTAGTTAGAGGAGGAGGGGGAGAGGTAGTGAAAGGAAGAGGGGGAGAGGTAGTGAGAGGAGGAGGGGGAGAGGTAGTGAAAGGAGGAGGAGAGGGAGAGGTAGTTAGAGGAGGAGGGGGAGAGGTAGTGAAAGGAAGAGGGGGAGAGGTAGTGAGAGGAGGATGAGGGGGAGAGGTAGTGAGAGGATGAGGGGGAGAGGTAGTGAGAGGAGGAGCGGGAGAGGTAGTGAGAGGAGGAGGGGGAGAGGTAGTGAGAGGAGGAGGGGGAGAGGTAGTGAGAGAGGGAGAGGTAGTGAAGGAGGAGGGGGAGAGGTAGTGAGAGGAGAGGGAGAGGTAGTGAGAGGAGGAGGGGAAGAGGTAGTGAGAGGAGCAGAGGGAGAGGTAACACGATGCTTGACCTCTCACCTCTCCCTCATTTCACACTCACAGAAAGTAACTAATAGTGATGAGAGGTAGTGAGAGCAGGGAATTAGTGAGAGAGGTAGTGAGAGCAGGAGAGGGGGGGGGAGGTATATTATGCTTGACCTCTCACCTCTCCCTCACCTCTCACTCACTCATTTCAACTTACGCATCACAGAGAAGACAGGAAAAAAAAAAATCCTTATATCTTCTTTTCTTCACTTCCTTTGTCACGGTCGAGTCAAAAATATCCACGAAAAACCATTAAATATAAAAGATTAAACTAAAATATCACTCGAAAAAGGGAGAGGGAGGGAGAGGGAGAGAGTGAGTGAGAGTAAAAGGAGACTGGGGGGGGGGAGGGAGGTGTTAGGTAGGTAGGTAGGTAGGAGGGGTTGGTTAGGTTAGGTTATTTCACGTTATGCTTATTTTCCGTTATTTCAGTAATGGCGGTGCACCCATTTTAATATTATCGTGTACAAATAACGCCCCTGGGTTCTAGTCACTGCGTCCACTCGTCATTTCCCGGGTGAGGCGTGTGTAAATGGGTTTAAATTGGGTCATTTTAGCAGAGGGTAGGCACTTTCCCCCTTCAGACCCGCCATGTTTGTTATGGTGTGAGGAGGAGGACGACGCTAGCAGTGTTGTCAATCAGTCTTCCCGCCCAATAATAGCCCAATAAAAAAAAATAGCCCACACACCCACACACCCAAAAATAATTATTAAACATGCTAGCTTCTTTTATTATTTCTCCTTATTATTTTCTCCGTTTTTTTAGTCTATTGTCCTTCGATTTAAGTCACTCTTCCTGCCCAATAATACCCCAAACACCCACACACCCAAAAACAATTAAATTAAATATGCTAGCTTGCTTCTTTTATTATTTCTCATTATTTTTTTTTATTTTAGTCCATTGTCCTTCGATCTAAGTCATTCTTCCTGCCCAATAATAGCCCCCCAAAAAAAATAGCACACACCCACACACCCAAACTCAAAAACAAACATGCTATTTTTTATTATTTTTTGTTTAAGTCCATTGTCCTTCGATCTAATAAGTCTCTCTTCGCGCCCGATAATGTATTAAATAAGTCAAAATAATTGCCCAAACACCCACACACCCACACTCAAAAACAATTAAACATGCTAGCTTCTTTATTATTTCTCCTAATTATTTTTCTCCGTTTTTTTTCGTCTATTGTCCTTCGATCTTAGACTTAATTTTGTCTCGTTTATATATCCCTCGTTGTCATCTACACCTCACAAAATGGGTTGGTTGGAAGACGTGGGAAGTTTTAGGTTGTTAATTAATTCACAGGACAGGAAAATTGACCTGTTGCATGCTAAAATTAAGGACCCCTATAGCTGTGAACATTTATGAGACTCGGTGGCTTATATATGATGTGTATAGCTCTGTGCTTATGATGATTCCTCCAGACTTTGCAATTAACGATACAAGCTCCTTCAATATGGGTGGTGTTTGGTTGCAATATTTAAAGCACTCGCAAACCTTAAATTTTCCGACTACATCACTAATTATTAATAAGTCACACCGGCCTCAACCTCAAATTTTCTGACTACATCGATTACTAAGTCACACCGGCCTCAACGTGTAACAGACTTAATTTTGTCTATATAAGCATTGTATTGGTTAGGACATTAGGTTTACGTCTTAATATTTTACCACAAGCGGCTAATTAAATCGTTCCCATATAGAAATATCAAGATCAATGTAGATTAATAACTTGTAAACTTTTCCGCCAATGATTTATAAAACCAGCCAACCTTCACATAGAAACCGCGGCCTTGGTAACACTGTCTGGCCCCACCACACTGAACTAAAATAATTTCATCATTTTCTTTACATTTCGTCTTTATTACCTGTGTCTGGGGCAGCTATATAACATACTCATAGCCTTATAATAATCTAAAATTACTGGAACAGCTCTAAAAAATACCAGCTTTAATATTATTGAGGTTAACGTACATGAAAAAGACCCGTATAGATCTTCAAAGTATTAATATTTGTTGTACTCTGAACGAAGATAAATGAAAGTGAATGATAGGAGTGATGGCGACAGGCGAGCCCCACCCCTCTTGGCATCTTAGAAAACGGGAACCGATCAATAATCTATGTCACATGTAGATTTATTATTTCAACCATTATTTTCTTCAATTTCGACTACAAGCACTTCATATCATACCATTTGGACCATGAGGAATCGAAATTACTCTATTCATTACTTTAAAGCGAATTCTCAAGTGTTAATATTTGCATTACTCCAAGCCTAAACTATTATTTTCCTACTCATCTGTCAGACACTAAAATATAAAAATGTTCTATAGGTTAATTATAAAATGGTGGCTTTTTTTAACTCGCTAATACACCATAGATATGCATAATAACACTCATGACTGTTGCCTAAAATTATAATAACGCCCACACACTAAAAAATTAATAGATGCTGTTAATTAATTCATACACCATTAATTAAATCATTATTATTATTATTTACTTATTTACGAGTCGTGAACGTGTAAATAATTTGTCTCGTATGACCTTATAGTAATTAAGAGACTACGAGAGCAAACCAAATAAATGTCATATAGATTATACATAGAAAAATTAATAATGTCTCGTTTATCATAATTAGGATGACAATTAATTAAGCCCAATTAATTAAGTCAATATCTTTGGAAATATAATTGTGTCCATCTTGTTCCCATTCTACTCTTGTTAATTAAAATGAGGGAGAAATGGGAAGGGTTGGAATGGGAAGGTTGGAATGGGTATGGGAGGGTTGGAATGGGAATGGGAAGGTTGGAATGGGAATGGGATGGTTGGAATGGGAAGGTTGGAATGGGAATGGGAAGGTTGGAATGGGAATGGGAAGGTTGGAATGGGAATGGGAGGGTTGGAATGGGAATGGGAAGGTTGGAATGGGAATGGGAAGGTTGGAATGGGAATGGGAAGGTTGGAAGAGAGAATGGGAAGGTTGGAATGGGAATGGGAAGGTTGGAATGGGAATGGGAAGGTTGGAATGGGAATGGGAGGGTTGGAATGGGAATGGGAAGGTTGGAATGGGAATGGGAAGGTTGGAATGGGAATGGGAAGGGTTGGAATGGGAATGGGAAGGTTGGAATGGGAATGGGAAGGTTGGAATGGGAATGGGAAGGTTGGAATGGGAATGGGAAGGGTTGGAATGGGAATGGGAAGGTTGGAATGGGAAGGTGGGAAAGAGAATGGGAAGGTTGGAATGGGAATGGGAAGGTTGGAATGGGAAGGTTGGAAGGAGAATGGAATGGGAATGGGAAGGTTGGAATGGGAAGGTTGGAATGGGAATGGAAGGTTGGAATGAGAATGGGAAGGTTGGAATGGGAATGGGAAGGTTGGAATGGGAAGGTTGGAAGGAGAATGGAAAGGTTGGAATGGGAATGGGAAGGTTGGAATGGGAAGGTTGGAATGGGAATGGGAAGGTTGGAAGGAGAATGGGAAGGTTGGAATGGGAATGGGAAGGTTGGAATGAGAATGGGAAAGTTGGAATGAGAATGGGAGGGTTGGAATGGGAATGGGAAGGTTGGAATGGGAATGGGAAGGTTGGAATGGGAATGGGAAGGTTGGAATGGGAATGGGAAGGTTGGAATGGGAATGGGAAGGTTGGAATGAGAATGGGAAGGTTGGAATGGGAATGGGAATGGGAAGGTTGGAATGGGAATGGGAAGGTTTGGAAGGAGAATGGGAAGGTTGGAATGGGAAGGTTGGAATGGGAAGGGTTGGAAGGTTGGAATGGGAATGGGAAGGTTGGAATGGGAATGGGAAGGTTGGAATGGGAATGGGAAGGTTGGAATGGGAATGGGAAGGTTGGAATGGGAATGGGAAGGTTGGAATGAGAATGGAAAGGTTGGAATGGGAATGGGAAGGTTGGAATGGGAATGGGAAGGTTGGAATGGGAATGGGAAGGTTGGAATGGGAATGGGAAGGTTGGAATGGGAATGGGAAGGTTGGAAGAGAGAATGGGAAGGTTGGAATGGGAATGGGAAGGTTGGAATGGGAATGGGAAGGTTGGAATGGGAATGGGAAGGTTGGAATGGGAAGGTTAGAATGGGAATGGGAAGGTTGGAATGGGAATGGGAAGGTTGGAATGGGAATGGGAAGGTTGGAATGGGAATGGGAAGGTTGGAATGGGAATGGGAAGGTTGGAAGGAGAATGGGAAGGTTGGAATGTGAATGGGATGGTTGGGATGGGAATGGGAATGGGAAGGTTGGAATGGGAAGGTTGGAATGGGAAGGTTGGAATGGGAATGGGAAGGTTGGAAGGCGAATGGGAAGGTTGGAATGGGAAGGTTGGAATGGGAATGGGAAGGTTGGAATGGGAATGGGAAGGTTGGAATGGGAATGGGAAGGTTGGAATGGGAATGGGAAGGTTGGAATGGGAATGGGAATGGGAAGGTTGGAAGGAGAATGGGAGGGTTGGAATGGGAAGGTTGGAATGGAAAGGTTGGAATGGGAATGGGAAGGTTGGAATGGGAAGGTTGGAATGGGAATGGGAAGGTTGGAATGGGAATGGGAAGGTTGGAATGGGAATGTTAAAATATATAATGTATTCCCAGTTAATATATGTACCCACTAGGCTTTGGGGGGGTTTAGGGGGGTGCGGGAATAGGGGGACAGGCTTGGGGGGGGTTTAGGGGGGTGCGGGAATAGGGGGACAGGCTTGGGGGGGTGCGAGAATAGGGGGACAGGCTTGGGGGGGGGGTAGAAAGCCTGCCAGTTCCCTATTTCCGCACCCCTCTAACCCCCCCCCCAAGCCTGTCCCCTACTCTCGCACCCCCCCCAAGCCTGTCCCCTTATTCCCGCACCCCCTAAACCCCCCCAAGCCTGTCCCCTTATTCCCGCACCCCCCCAGGCCTGTCCCCCTATTCCCGCACCCCCCTAAACCCCCCCAAGCCTGTCCCACTATTCCCCTCAAGCCTGTCCCCCTACTCTCGCACCCCCTTAATATGTCCTACCCAGTAATAATGTACCCAGTAATTATGAATGTACTCAGTAATTATGAATGTACTCAGTAATTATGAATGTACTCAGTAATTATGAAAGTACTCAGTAATAATAATGTTGTGTTATTTATGGTGTAAAAGTAGCATTGTAATTTAACATGTATTTATTAACTAACTATATATATACACAAAGATATGTAGAAGTGTTAAAGTATACATGTGTGTGTTGAAGTGTGCATGTGTGTTAAAGTATGCATGTGTGTTGTAGTATGCATGTGTGTTAAAGTATGCATGTGTGTTGTAGTATGCATGTGTGTTAAAGTATGCATGTGTGTTGTAGTATGCATGTGTGTTGTAGTATGCATGTGTTTTGAAGTATGCATGTGTGTTGTAGTATGCATGTGTGTTAAAGTATGCATGTGTGTTAAAGTATGCATGTGTGTTGTGTGTAGTGAATCCAAGGAGAGAAAGTAAGAGTGAATCAAGTGAGAAATTAGGCAAGATGTATGTACACACACTCGCAATCCAAAATATGTATCCAGTAGGCTAGCTTGCTTCGAATAGCCTGGCATGGTGAGGAAGAATCAGAAGCCTACACACACACACACACACACACCTACACACACACACACACACACCTATATGGAAGGAGCTTGTTTGTTTGTTTCGTGGCATGGTCAGGAGGAATCAGAAGCCTACACACACACACCACACACCTACACACACACACACACCTACACACACACCTACACACACACACACACACCTATATGGAAGGAGCTTGTTTGTTTGTTTCGTGGCATGGTCAGGAGGAATCAGAAGCCTACACACACACACACACACACCTACACACACACAAACACCTATATGGAAGGAGCTTGTTTGTTTATTTCGTGGCATGGTGAGGAGGAATCAGAAGCCTACACACTCACACACATCTATCATCCCATCCAAACTATACCAGAAAACAATTAAACAAACACACACACACACAGACTTGCTCAATGGTACTAATAAGGGATTTGTTGTTTCGTGGCATAGTTTGGAGGAATCACACACCTTCAAACTCACCAACAGTAGTACAGTAATCTCAGGGTTAATGTTGATAAAGTCTACGGTCATTGCTACCCGTGTTTCAGTATGTTAGTAAAAAATATTGAAGGAAGATGAATGAGAAAAAACTTTAAACTCACCAACAGTAGTAATCTCAGGGTTAATGTTGATAAAGTCTACGGTCATTGCTACCCATGTTTCAGTATGTTTTTGTAAATATTGAAGGAAGATGAATGAGAAAAAAACTTTAAACTCACCAACAGTAGTAATCTCAGGGTTAATGTTGATAAAGTCTACGGTCATTTCTACCCATGTTTCAGTATGTTAGTAAATATTGAAGGAAGATGTATGAGAAAAAACTTTAAACTCACCAACAGTAGTAATCTCTGGGTTAATGTTGATAAAGTCTAAGGTCATAGCTACCCACGTTTCAGTATGTTAGTAAATATTGAAGGAAGATGAATGAGAAAAAACTTTAAAACTCACCAACAGTAGTACAGTAATCTCAGGGTTAATGTTGATAAAGTCTACGGCCATTGCTACCCACCTTTCAGTATGTTAGTAAATATTGAAGGAAGATGAATGAGAAAAACGTGATAGTGAGGTCAGTGCCACCCTTTGCCCTCCCATTATGGATGAGCCTGTTTATGCTTATGAAAACTGAACCCATTCACCTAACCCACACTTTTTATGATATGTTTCCTTGTTTCCCGGTTTTCAATTAAAAATAAAAATTCACAATACACAAATTTTCATCATACCTTTGAATCTGGAATCATTTTCCCATGCAGAACGGTACCTCTGACAGTGTGACTATATTTCTTCTCATTCATGACGCACAGCTCTTGTATAGAAAAGCGAGATGCTGTACGTGAGACTGCTGAGGGCTGAGGCACAGTCGGTGAGAGACATTCAGTCTGTTGGAAGGGAAGGGGAGGGGGAGGGGAAGGAAACGCATCTAAAAGACTGGAACCACCAGCCTATATATATCTTCGCCTTCCTGCCAGCCAAGGGGGTAGCCAAAATTTGGATGGTGACTGGACATCTCATTTATAGCCCAGGTGTTCCTTACTTTTGACTTTTCGGTATTAGTACAGAAGTGAACCTTAATTCAGCAGTGTTGCCAGATCCGGCTGGGTCCTAGTATTTTACCCCTGTCATTTATTGTACTTTATCACGATTATTTCCCGGTAGTTTGCCCAGGTTAGGTCCCGGTAGTTTGCCCAGGTTAGGTCCCGGTAGTCTGATGCGGTCTAAGTTAGGTTAGGTCAGGTCAGGTAAGGTCAGGCTAATTTCAAAATGCCCCATTTGAATATGACCTATCTTGGAAACGGGGCATTTGAGGAAGAAATAGTGGGTAATGACAGTAAAATATCTATTATACAGTAAGGTCCACTTCTATACCTTTACCGACTTTTCTTCACCTGACCAATAACACTACGATGTATTATCTTCCACTCATGACTTTTACAGGCTGTGTATGTCTCCCAGCCACACTTCCAACTTCACTATTAGAAACTACTAAACAAACCTCTGTAAGCTTCTGAAGTCAATGTGTACACTTCACCCCACCTCAGTAACACACTGTAATAAAGCACACACACACATACAGTTACAACTCATCATATATCCACAGTGTAGTTGTTATAACACTGACAACTTGTATCTGGTAGCCTACTACAGAACCCAACATGGACCACACGGCCTCACACTCTCACACATCCACTCCAACTCTCATCGTTTTCATTCGCTTGTCCGTTTACTACTATAATGGATAGGTTTTAATTTTAAAATTATCCTATTTCCATAAATAAATCCGTTAAAGTTATTATGTATCACATTATTTAACCCTTACGCTGCCGCTTTGTTTGCAATTGCAAACTGGTATATACCAAATTATTAAATATTAATGCATTATTACCCGAGTATAATGAAAAAATAGTCTGTCGTGTCTGTATTACAATGCAAGAGGTTTTTTTTTTTGCTATAACTGTGTGGTTATGAAATTTTCAATTACTGGCTACAGGAGAAAGGGAGGCCAGTGTTGTTAGAGAATTTTGAAGTTCACTGGGATATTATATAAAGATTCAAGATTGTTCAATAGTAAGCAGGGAAATTTCTCTGTTTTTAGGAAATTTTGTAGTCGACACAGGGAAATTATATATAAAAAAGATGGTTCAATAGTAAACAGGGAAATTTCTCTGTTTTAGGGAATTTTTTGGTAGTCGACACAGGAGGGAAATTAACCCTTACACTGCCGCCGACAGCATATGCTGTTAGCAACAGAGCACTCCCCAGTGCCACCGACAGCATATGCTGTTTTCACTTATAATAATTGTTTAAAAGTGGGAATGGTAGGTTTAGGTACTTAGTGGTTACTGACAACTCACCATGGTATGGCACCAAACACAAAACTCAGCCAGGACAGTTGTTGGAGTATAATATGAGACATTAGGTGGTAAACTTATGTTTATTGGAGCCTACTAGCCAGTATTCTGGCAGCTCGTTTTGGTTTATAACCGACCGGCGGCCGTGGTTTTTGTTATTTCGTCGTAATGCGTCAATATACTATATGATTGGAACTTTTTATATTAGTATTTACCATTCATTAGTTATATGGTGTACAGTAGGCTATATTCATATGTTTGAAAAATTTGTGTTATTGAACTATTAGGCCCAGAGGACACACGGACGCTTTGTAGTGGACATACAAGGACCACACACACGTCCTTTGACTATTCACCACTGAAGAGGCCAAACTGTATGGTAATAAATCATTTGTCTACCATTGTGACTTTTCTTCACCTTCACGTTCCCACTACAATGGTGTTACTGTGTGACAAGTGTGCTTTGATCCTTGTGTAACCATTACAAAGAACCTGTGTGTCTCGGCCCTTATTATTTACCCATCCACCCAGAGACAGTTATAAGGACAAAATAATAATTACTGTATAGATTTGTACAGTAAAGCATGTATTGTAAATTGTACAACAATGAAATTTATTTTATTATTCGTGTTATGTAAGTAATGGATATTTGTACAAGGCTTCTATAATGGTTTATAGGGCCTAATAGGCTACGTATTTTTAGTTTTTGTCATACTTCCTCACTAGCCTGTGGTACGTGATATTTTTTTCATTCTTCCTCTAAGAATAACAATTGATAAGTCTTTAGTGATAATCCTAAATAGATGTAATATTTTACCGTTTCCATTAGGCTACTACAAATACTTCCCGTTTGCCATATATATACACCTCTTTATAACAAATATATTTTCCTATGAGTGACATAAGCTCCTATGGGCCTCATGCTATTTATAATAATAATAACTTTCTGTTTGCCAACTTCATCTCAGCTTGCACAGCAGATAATAAGTTTCTGCTGTTTGACAACTTACCAAAACATGTCTGCTTGGAAATTCTACTTTCATTATCTTTTCTGATCTATCTCGCCTCTATTATTATTATTATTATTATTATTATTATTATTATTATGTGTGCAGTGGTTATCACTGCCATGCTTTCTGAGTTACAAGTATTTAGTGGGAACGTAACTATTAGGCTATAGTGGGAGGGAGGTTGAGGTGGCAAATGCATTCCAAGTATGGAATAAATCAGTCATTACTTAGTTTTAGTAGTTCAAGGACAAGAATATTTATTCATATACACATATGAGCGAAAAGAAAATAGGCAAAATGTATGTATTGCTGATAATAAAATAATAATTATACTGTAATTAGCCATTTACGAGTGGCAATACTGCTGCATCTCTCTGCGGGCTGCGAGCAAGGGAGGTCAGTGTTGCCAGGTGCAGGGAACATTCTCTGTTTAATAAAATTTTGAAGTTCACAGGAAAATTATATAAAGATTGTTCAATGGTATACAGGGAAATTTCTACCAGTCGAAATAATTTTAAAAAGACCGTCAATGTTCATGAGTAATCAGGGAATAATTGAGGCAAAAAGGTAAATTCTAAAGTTGATGGTAGGGAAATTTCGTCAAGCCACTTGAGCTGGTATCACTGTGGGAGAGGGAGAGGGTCGGAGGGAGTAGGCCTCTACAGGAGTTCGTCAATTCCCGCCCAAAATTTGAATTTCACCTGATGAAAATGTTATTCCCACACAGTTATAGCAAATAAACTCTTGCATTCTAATACAGACACAACACACTATTTTTTCATTATACTCAGGTAATAAATCCTTAATATTTAATAATCCGGTATATACCAGTTTGCAAATGCAAACAATACGGCAGCGTAAGGGTTAAAAAAAAAAAAAAAAGATGGTTGAAGAATAAACAGGGAAATTTCTACCAGACGAAAATAAAAGAGAAGATTAAACAAACAGGGAATTATTGGAAAAAAGGGGAAATAATAATAATAATAATAATAATAATAATAATAATAATAAAGGTGATATTAGGGAATTTTTGTTGTTGTGCATCAGACCTGGCAACACTGAGTCAAGAAGAAGAAGAAAACAAGAATCGGATTATTTTTGTCAATTTTTTCCATTTTTTTTACAACTTTTGAGTCGAGTTGTGATGGAAGAGGATGAAGATGTTGTATTTGAGGTGAGAGGTTGTATTTTGTTGTATTTTGTGTGTGTGTATAGGTTGTATTTTGTGATGTTATGTATGTATGTTGTATTTTAACTCGTGTATGGGTTGTATTTTGTGTTGTTATGTATGTATGTTGTATTTTAACTCGTGTATGGGTTGTATTTTGTGTTGTTATGTATGTATGTTGTATTTTAACTCGTGTATGGGTTGTATTTTGTGTTGTTATGTATGTATGTTGTATTTTAACTCGTGTATAGGTTGTATTTTGTGATATTTTGTATGTATGTTGTATTTTAGCTATTGTATATAGGTTGTATTTTGTGATGTTATGTATGTATGTTGTATTTTGTATGTGTGTGTTTATGTTGTATTTGAGGTGAGAGGAAGGTTGTATTTTGTATTATAACTCGTGTATAGGTTGTATTTTGTAATGTTATATGTATGTGTGTATGTTGTATTGTGTGATGTTATGTATGTATGTATGTGTGTGTGTGTGTGTGTTTGTGTGTGTAGGCCAGATCCGACGGTAAATATTAAAAGAATTACCGTTATTGCGTACGGTTTTTCTACCTTCATTATTACCCACTATTTTGGACCATTCTAACACACTTTTCAACTATGGTGTTTGTCTCGGAGATGTGGCCCCGTTTTCGAGATATGCCCCGTTTTACAAACATAATTTGGAAATTAGTCTGACCTGACCTGACCTGACCTAACCTAACCTAACCTAACCTAACCTAACCTAACCTAACTAACCTAACCTAACCTAACCTAACCTAACCTAACCTAACCTAACCTAACCTAACCTAACCTAACCTAACCTGACCTGACCTGACCTAACCTAACCTAACCTAACCTAACCTAACCTAGCCTAGCCTGACCTAACCTAACCTAACCTAACCTAACCTAACCTAACCTAACCTAACCTAACCTAACCTAGACCACAGCAAACTACCGGGACCTAACCTGGACAAACTACCGGGAAATAACCGGGGTAAACTATCATAAAGTGACTGGGGCAAATTTCTGGGACCGAGCCGGATGTGGTAACACTGCGTGATCCTAGCCAAAAATCCAGTTATTCTGTAGTAATACCAAATTATTTTCTTCTATGGCATTTCGAATGGGGCACTTTTGAAATTAGTTTGAGTATTTTAGAAAACGAATAACCGTGAAAATAAATACCCAGAAAAAATAGGGGTATTTATTGAAAGAATTGCCGTTTTGTAGCAGTGTTGCCAGATCCGGCTAGGTCCCGGGAATTTGCCCCGGTCATTTCATGTGTTTTACCACGGTTAGGTTAGGTTAGGTTAGGTTAGGTCAGGTCAGGTCAGGTCAGGTCAGGTCAGGTCAGGTCAGGTCAGACTAATTTCCAAATTATGTTTGTAAAACGTGGCATATCTCCGAAAGAAACACCATAGATGAAAAGTGTGTTAGAATGGTCCAAAATAGTATGATACTAAAATATACAATATACTGAATGAACTACTTCTATAAATTTACAAAAAAATAGTACAGTATGTATTTTTAATTGGTGTATGAGACTGCATGTATGTATTGTAAGATATATGTATGTATGTATGTATGTATTCTTTTAACCTGTGAAACACATACGAACGATTTATTTTTGAAACGACATGACATCAAGCAAACACAATTATTTTCTGTGAGTCAAAATAACCCGAGAAATAAAATTAAGTTAACTAATTGACTTTGAACCATAACTCAAAAATACATGTGTAATAGTTTAGATAATTTATTCTCTTAATGGTAACTTCAATTAAATAATGTGAATACTGGAGAGATGAAAGTGTATAATTATGTAGGTGTGTGTAATTTTTTCATTGAATATTAAGGACTGTGTGATTGTGTATGGTAATTGAAGACTTATTTATCCCCTTCCTTCCTTCCTGTCTCTCTCTCTCTCTCGTTCTCTTTTCATCCATATCTCTCTCTCTCTCGTTCTCTTTTCATTCATATCTCTCTCTCTCTCTCTCGTTCTCTTTTCATCCATATCTCTCTCTCTCTACCTATTTATCCCCCTCTTCCTTCCTCTCTCTCTCTCTCGTTCTCTTTTCATCCATATCTCTCTCTCGTTCTCTTTTCATCCATATCTCTCTCTCTCTCTCTCTCGTTCTCTTTTCATTCATATCTCTCTCTCTCGTGTTCTCTTTTCATTCATATCTCTCTCTCTCTCTCTCTCTCTCGTTCTCTTTTCATTCGTATCTCTCTCTCTCGTTCTCTTTTCATTCATATCTCTCTCTCTCGTTCTCTTTTCATTTATATCTCTCTCTTTCTACCTATTTATCCCCCTCTTCCTTTCTCTCTCTCTCTCTCTCGTTCTCTTTTCATTCATATCTCTCTCTCTACCTATTTATCCCCCTCTTCCTTCCTCTCTCTCTCTCTCGTTCTCTTTTCATTCATATCTCTCTCTCTCTCGTTCACTTTTCATCCATATCTCTCTCTCTCTCTCTCTCTCTCTCTCTCTCTCGTTCTCTTTTCATTCATATCTCTCTCTCTCTCTCTCTCGTTCTCTTTTCATTCATATCTCTCTCTCTCTCTACCTATTTATCCCCCTCTTCCTTCCTCTCTCTCTCTCTCCCCTTCCTTCTTCCTCTTTCTCTCTCTCACTCACTCTCTAACTCTCTTTTTCTCCCCCCAGGGCAGTACACTCCATCAACACCTCCTTGCCAACGGATACACAGACTATGAAGTTGGACACCTCTCAACACACACACCCTACTACACACACCATGAAGACACACTCACCACACAGCACTCACACTGGGGAAAGGTAAGAACACACACACACACACAGACATAACACACAGACATGCCAGCAGACATAACAAGTTTGAGTCAGCAATTCCTTAGGGTGAGAGATGGTACTGTACCAGGCAGCTAAACTGTAAGTAAAAAAACCAATCATGAGTCTGTTTGAAAGAAGAGAAGGAAAAAAGAAGAAGAAGGAAGAGGAGTATTGTGATTTAGTAGAGTTTGAAGATCTAAATAAAGTAATAAAAAGAGTTAAGAAGTTGGAGGATGAAGTGTTGGAAATAAAAGAGGCTTTAATTGAATCAAAAAAGAGAAATGAGAATTTACTAAAGGAAATGAATAGGAAAGATATAGCATTGGAAGAGATGGCAACTGAACTAAAAACAGTAAAATCCAAAACAAATGAAATAGGAGGAAATTTAGTAGAACAGGAGAAAGATATAAACAAAATGAAACAGAAGGCAGATGTGTTGACCAAAGCCAGTCACATAGTGGAAAAGAATGAAGAAATTGAAGAGAAAATAGAACAGGCAAATGATGTAGTAAATGCATGTAAAGAAGAAATGGTTAAAACATATGCACAGATTCTAAAAGAAAAAGAAGAGATAAAAACAAACATGAAGCAAGATAAAGGAATAATGGACATAAAGAAAGAAGTAAAAGAAGTAATAAGAAAAAATGTAAGGTTTGTCAGAGAAACAATTGATATGAATAAATCAATAATAATATATGGAGTAAAAGAAGAAGAAATGAGAAATAAAATAGCTAGGGATAAAGAAGAAATGAACAAAATCACAGGTATAATGAAAACCATAATGGAAGAAGAGGAAGAAGAAGTAAAGATAGAAGAATTCCACAGACTGGGGAAATTTGAAGAAAATAAAATGAGACCACTAAAGATAATTGTACAAAGTAGTAACATGGTAGAAACTGTATTGAGAAATGCCAGGAATTTGAAGGACTCTGAAGAATGGAACAAGATACAGGTAGTCAGATGCTTAACCAAGGAAGACAGAGAAATACTCAAAGAAAAAGTGGAAGAAGCAAAATGGAAGAACAGTGAAAGAACTGAAGAAGAGGAAAGACATTTTTTCTACAGAGTAGTGGGAATGCAAGTCAAAAAATGGTGGAGAAAAAGAGATGTCAACTAGGAAAAATATACAGAAATGAAAAAATAAAAATGATATACTCAAATGTAGATGGTATTGTATCTAAATTAACTGAAATTAAAGATGTTATACAAGAAGAAAAACCACAGATAATATGCTTCACAGAAACTAAGTTAAATAATAAAATAACAAATGATGTATTTAACCTGTGTGAATACAACATATGGAGAAAAGATAGAGTAGGAAAAAATGGAGGTGGAGTAATGATTTTAACCCATAAAAATTTAAAGGTAAACCAAACAGAATTACAGGTATCAGATAAAGTTGAATTAATAGCAGTAGATATTATAACACCAGAAGAAGTAATTACTGTTGCTACATTATATATGCCACCAAAGACAAGAACATGGGATAATAATGAATATTTAGAACTAATAAATTTCACAGAGAAGAACCTCAAAGAAATGTTACAAAGGATGGAAGACAAATCTCAAAGGTTAATATTAACAGGAGACTTTAACACCAATATAGATTGGAGAAATTATGAAGCAAAGGCAACAGAAAACCAATGGAATAGTAAATTACTAGATTTAATTCAAGACTTCTTGTTAACGCAACATATTACTAATAATACAAGAATAAGAGGAACGGATGAACCATCACTATTAGACTTAATATTTACTAGAAATGAAAATGAAATTAATAATATAGAATATAAACCACCATTAGGAAAAAGTGATCATGTTGTAATAAAATGGGATTTCATAATATCATATGATATAGTAGAAGTCCAAGATAAACCAAACAAAATACAAAACTTTAAAAAAGGAAACTACAATGAATTAAAAAAGTATTTCAGAAATATTAATTGGAACGAAATGATAGACGTTGATAACATAAATGATCAATATTCAAATTTTTGCAAAATATATCAGGATGGAGTGAATAAATACATCCCAAACAAGAAACCACAAACTAACAGAATCAAACAATGGTTTAATGGCAAATGTATAGAAGCCAAGAAAAAGAGAGACACCTTATGGAACAGATTCAGAAGACATGGAAGTGAAAGAACATATAATAAATATAAAAGTGTAAGAAATGAATATACCAAGATAAGAAGAGAAGCCCAAGTGGAATACCAAAAAGATATTATTAATAAAAGTAAGGAACAACCAAAACTATTCTACAGTTACATCAAAAGTAAAACAAAAATAAAGGACAAAATTCAAAACATAATGGATGAAGGAAAAATATATACAGAAGAAAAAGAAATTTGTGAAATATTAAATACAAAATTTCAGTCGGTATTCACTAAGGAAAATGTATTCACACCAGAAGAAAATACGAACACAAACACGTATGAACTAAAAGAGTTTGAGGTGAGCAGATTAGAAATAGAGAAAGAGTTAGAAGCTGTGGATAAAACTAAAGCAAGTGGACCTGATGAAATTTCATGTTGGGTATTAAAAGAATGTGCTAAAGAACTAAGTAAGCCATTATTTATAATATTTCAAAACTCATTACAACAAGGAAAATTACCAGAAAGTTGGAAGCAAGCAAATATAGTCCCATTATTTAAGAAAGGAAATAGACAAGACCCACTTAACTATAGACCAGTATCACTAACAAGTGTAGTATGTAAAATTATGGAAAAAATTATAAGAAAAAATTGGGTTGAACACCTGGAGAAAAATGATATGATAACAGAGAGACAATTTGGGTTTAGGAAGGAAAGATCATGTGTTACAAACTTACTAAGTTACTATACGAGAATATCAGAAAAAATACAAGAAAGAGAAGGATGGGTGGATAGTATTTACCTAGACTTTAAAAAAGCCTTTGACAGAGTTCCACACAAAAGACTTATATGGAAATTACAACATAAAGGAGGAGTGAACGGAAAACTACTAAAATGGATGGAAGATTTCCTTGAAGGAAGAAAAATGAGAACAGTACTAAGAGGGAACTATTCTCCATGGCTGAAGGTGATGAGTGGAGTTCCTCAAGGCTCAGTATTGGCACCAATAATGTTCTTAATATATATAAATGATATAGAAGTAAATAGTACAGATGGCACTTACATGAATATGTTTGCTGATGATGCAAAGGTACAAAGAACAATTAATAATGAAGACTGCTGTAAAAAGTTACAAGATGACTTGGACAAAATGGTAGAGTGGAGTAATAAATGGCAGATGGAGTTTAATGCAGATAAATGTCATGTTATAAAGTTTGGAAAAAGTGAGAAAAGACCAAATTGGCAATACAAACTTGGAAACAAAATATTAAATGAAGCAGAGAAAGAAAGAGACTTAGGGGTAATGATAAATAAGAAATTAACACCAGATGATCATATAAATGAAAAAGTGAGAAGCATGTATGCATTGTTAGCAAATATGAGAGTGGCCTTCACTTATATAGATGAAGAAATGGTCAAGAAAATAATAACATCCTTTATAAGGCCTACCTTAGAATATGCTGCAGTAGTATGGAACCCACATTTAAAGAAACATATCACTAAATTAGAAAAAGTACAAAGAGCAGCAACAAGATGGCTACCAAGTCTAAGAGAACTAAGCTATGAAGAAAGACTAAAGAAACTAAAATTACCCAAACTAGAAGAAAGACGAAAGAGAGGAGATATGATTATGGTTTACAAATGTGTCACAGAAAAAGAAAAGATAGATATAGATAACTTATGTCAACAAGGAATACCTACAATGAGAGGACACAGTAAGAAATTAATTAAAAGAAGAGGAGATAAAGATGTACAGAAATATAGCTTTCCAAATAGAGTAATAGACGAATGGAACAAATTACCAGAAGAAGTGGTGTGTGTCAAAAACATACATAACTTTAAAGAAAAATATGATAATTGTGATTTAAAATACGGGACATTACGAGCTTGACTCAATCCTGTAAAGATACAAATAGGTAAGAACAAATAGGTAAGAACACTCACTCACCACACACCACTCACACTGGGGAAAGGTAAGAACACACACACACACACACACACACACACTACTATGATACACACACACACACATTAAAATAGTGTAAGTAAGTAAGTAAGTAAATATTTATTGCTTTCTTTACACTTATGTACATAAAACAATACAACAAATTTGGCAATACTGTAGTTATAAGCAATGGTGTGTCGAGTCAAAGGTCTATAACAGACGTTGTTATTATTATTTAATAAATGTGGTTGTATTCATAACATAATTATAACAAAAACTGGATACAACATTGTTTATAAAAGTGTTGTTCAAAATTGAGGGCAACAACAGTCAATATTATTTTTCCTTGTTGTTCTAGGGTTGTCTACAGTCTTAAAAATTTTGTTTCCCACATAATTCCATACATTTTTGAAGATTATTAATAGTGTGAACAATTTATGAATATCATTAATTAAAGGTCAAAAGTTTGGTTGTTGACAGTGTTGGGGTTACTGAATCAAATTTGTGAATAAAAAATAAGTAAGATAAGGATAACATAGTGTATTATAATTATATGCTACCTATATTTTCAGAGAGTGGTTGATGCGTTGAGGGAGAAATGGAGATCCTTGTATGCTGCTGTGAGTGGTGGTGGTGGTGGTGGTGGAGGCTGGTTGGTATGTATCTCACTACTCTCTCTCTGTTTACATTGTAGCTGCTTGTATTAAATTAAAAGATGGTAGTTAACATATTTATTGGAAAGTTTATCATCTAAGGAACAGAGGGAAGCTGTCAAAATTTTACGTGAGTTATTCCTAAATGGATGATTATATTTGACCGCGACTGTATGTACTGGTAATATAACAATAAACTAAACTAAACTAATTAACACACACACACACACACACACAGGTAGAGAGTGCGTTGGTACGTAGAGGCGTGACAGAGTGTGTGAAGGAGTGCGGCCTACTAAGTGATGATGACCAACTACTACTACAAAACTTCATACCACAACAACAACAACAACAACAAAACAAACGGAATTGGTTGATTGGACACTCTTCGCTTGGTTCGGTGAATGGCCTTCGTGTTTTTATGTGAGTGGTTTGTTTGTTTGTTGGTTATTATGCTGTTTTACACACACACACACACACACACACACACACACACACACACACACACACACACACATACATACATACATACATACATACATACTTCTATCTCTTTCTGCTTACACACACACACACACACACACACACACACACACACACACACACACACACACACACACACCTGGGAATACATTGTGTGTGTGGTCTTCAAGGAGTGTAAAATTAAGTGTGTGTGTGTGTGTGTGTGTGTGTGTGTATTTGGACTGTACACACACACACACACACACACACACAAAAGCCTGGGAATACATTGTGTGATCTTCAAGGAGTGTAAAATGAAATAATTGGTGTATACAAGTATTTTTTGTGTTTTATTTTGTGTTTTGTTTGTGAAAGTAAAGCTATTTTTGTATATTTCCAAAACACTAAAATCTCAAAAAGGGAAGGAATAGAGATCGAAGAATAAAAGTCAAATCAGAAACTAAAAACAAAATATAAATTCAGTCCATAATAATTAAGGGTAAGAAAAAAGGATAGATAAAGATAAAAGTCAAATTTGAAACTAATAATAATAATAATAATAATAACGATAATAATAATAATAATAATCCGCCATTACCCTCACCCTCACCTACTGCATTATTATTATTATTATTATTGTTGTTGTTGTTGTTGTTATTGTTATTATTATTATTATTATTATTATTGTTGTTGTTGTTGTTGTTGTTATTTATTATTATTATTATTATTATTATTATCATTATTATTATTATCATTATTATTATTATTATTATTATTATTATTTATTTTATTTTTCAGGTTGGTGTGTGCTGCTGTGATGATGATGGTGATGGTGATGGTGATGATGGTGATGTGGTGTTCCCTTCCTTGTGTTTTGTTGATATCCGTTCCACTGTCAGTCATCGCAGTGCGTTTGTGAGTTATACGCTGATTAGAGATAGTGAGTGAGAGAGAGAGAGAGTGTGAGATTGTGAGAGAGGGAGATAGAGAGATAGTGAGTGAGGGAGGGAGAGAGAGAGAGAAGGGGATGAATAGGTAAGTGGAGAGAGAGAGAGAGATAGAGAGAATGTGAGAGAGAGGGAGAGATAGTGAGTGAGGGAGGGAGGGGGAAAGAGAGAGGAGAAGGGGATGAATAGGTAAGTGGAGAGAGAGAGATATATATATAGTGAGAGAGTGAGAGAGATGGGGGGGGGAGGGGAGATATTTTGATTGATAGGTAGGTAGATAAAATAGATAAGTTGTTAGATTAAGGTGTAATTAAATAGATTGTATAAATTTAAAAAAAGTTTCGTTACCACCCGTACGTTAATCTTAACATGGGTAAGCCCGGTTGGTTGGTAGCAGTGACAGACAAAATTTTTATATCAAATGTTTAGCTGATTTTGAATTTAATTTTGAGTGTTGAAGAGCTCTTGCTATTTATCTATTCATTATTAAACATAAGGAAATGCGTTCGAGTATTTTAGAACAAGAATAACCGTGAAATACTCAGAAAAAATAGCACTGGGTGAAAGAACGTCATTCCTGCTGTTTTAGGGTTGGTAACGAAACTTTTTTTGCCGACTGTACAGTTTAGTATGTACTGTACCAGGCCGGAAAGACCTTGTAGGCTTGGTCACGCGAATTCTCACACAGGCTGTATAGAAAGAGAGGTCATTATTTTGGAAGTACAGTACTGCAATGAATGTGTGTGTTTGTGTGTGTGTGTGTGTGTAGTTGTAGTGTGTGTGTGTGTAGTTGTAGTGTGTGTGTGTGTAGTTGTAGTGTGTGTGTGTGTAGTTGTGTGTGTGTGTGTAGTTGTAGTGTGTGTGTGTGTAGTTGTAGTGTGTGTGTGTGTATGTGTAGTTGTAGTGTGTGTGTGTAGTTGTAGTGTGTGTGTGTAGTTGTAGTGTGTGTGTGTGTGTAGTTGTAGTGTGTGTGTGTGTGTGTAGTTGTAGTGTGTGTGTGTGTAGTTGTAGTGTGTGTGTGTGTGTGTGTGTGTTTAGTTGTAGTGTGTGTGTGTAGTTGTAGTGTGTGTGTGTGTGTGTAGTTGTAGTGTGTGTGTGTGTGTGTGTGTGTGTGTGTAGTGTAGTTGTAGTGTGTGTGTGTGTAGTTGTAGTGTGTGTGTGTGTAGTTACATTTTCTCTATATTGTAAATCCTCGTGTGTGTGTGTGTGTGTGTAATTCTGTATGTTGAATGTGTGTGTGTGTGTAATTCTGTATGTTGAATGTGTGTGTGTGTAATTCTGTTTGTTGAGTGTGTGTAATTCTGTATGTTGAGTGTGTGTGTGTGTATTATCTGTATGTTGAGTGTGTGTGTAATACTATATGGTGAATGTGTGTGTGTGTGTACTACTATATGGTGAATGTGTGTGTGTGTGTAATACTATATGGTGAATGTGTGTGTGTGTGTACTACTATATGGTGAATGTGTGTGTGTGTGTAATTCTGTATATATCTCACACACACACACACACACTCCCTCATTATCAAACACACACACACACACACACTCCCTCATTATCAAACACACACACACACACACACTCCCTCATTATCAAACACACACACACACACACATACCCTCATTTTCTCACTCTCACTCACCTTTCCTCCAGGTACGGTTTGTTCCGTTTGCTCCGTTTGCTCCGTGGTGTAGAGAGAGGTGTGTCACTACTGAAAAAACACACAAACGCCGCTTCAAAATGTTTGCGTCTCCTGCAAGAACTACAACTCATTCAAAACGGATTTGTATTGTGAGTTTGTGTGTTTTGTTGTGTTTTATTTTGGTGTTTTATTTTGTGTTTTGTTGTGTTTTATTTTGTGTGTGAGTTGTGTTTTGTTGTGTTATTTTGGTGTTTGAGTTGTGTTTTGTGTTTTATTGGTTTTTGAGTTGTTTTATTTTGGTGTTTGTGTTGTGTTTTGTTGTGTTTTATTTTGGTGTTTGTGTTGTGTTTTATTTTGGTGTTTGTGTTGTGTTTTGTTGTGTTTTATTTTGGTGTTTGTGTTGTGATTTGTTGTGTTTTATTTTGGTCTTTGTATTGTGTTTTGAGTGGGAGTTGTGTGTTGTAATTTTTTGTTTTAATTTAATCTTTGTTTAATTATTCGTTTTGTGAGGAAAAGTGTGTGTGTGTGTGTTTTAATTTGAGGTGTTTTGTTAGTTAATCCCTCTTTATTCTATTTATCATTTATCCTACTATCTTCCTCCTTATTCCCTTTTTCTCTTATTCACTCTTTATTCCATTTTTTCTCATTTTACATACCACTTCCCTATTCCCTCTCCTTCTATTTCCCACTTCCCTATTCCCTCTCCTTCTATTTCCTACTTCCCTATTCCCTCTCCTTCTATTTTCCCACTTCCCTATTCCCTCTCCTTCTATTTTCCACTTCCCTAATTCCCTCTCCTTCTATTTTCCACTTCCCTAATTCACTCTCCTTCTATTTTCCACTTCCCTAATTCACTCTCCTTCTATTTCCCACTTCCCTATTCACTCTCCTTCTATTTCCCACTTCCCTATTCCCTCTCCTTCTATTTCCCACTTCCCTAATTCACTCTTTTAATCTGTTTTCCATCTATCGTATTTTCTCTTTCACTCGCTCACCTCTGAATTAATTATTTGTTTTACAGAGCCCAGGGATCGGCCCACAACGCACACTTCCCCCCCTCACACGACACCCCACACCACGCCTCCCTCCGCGCCGCACTTGAACGCTCCCTCATCGCCGTGTGTGGGGTGATGGTGGATACACACACCACTCTACACACACACACCAGACACTATCCCTGTTCAACGCACCTCTTACAGCCCATGCCCCAAGTTGATGATGATTTCACACCCACTGAACGTCTCCTGTTTCTCAAGGTATGTGTATATGTGTGTGTGTGTATATATGTTTGTTGTGTGTGTGTGTTGTTGTTGTTGAAGTTCCTCAAGGTGTCTGGCCGAGCAGCCCTGAGCTCCTGAGGAAGGCCATGGCCTGAACCGGGCTTTCCCACAGTGCCCTCATAGAGTGTATGTTGTGTTGTTGGTGAGTGTGGTTGTGTGTATTGCAGTCTTCCATAATGTGTTTAATAGAATGGGGTGTTGTGTTGTTGGTGAGTGTTGTTGTCTTCCATAATGTGTTTAATAGAATGGTGTGTTGTGTTGTGTACATGCAGCTGTGTGTTGTTTTTGAGTGTATTGATGGACTGATGAGTGATTGGAGTATGGATATTCATATGGGTGGATGTCAGGAGGTCATACAAACAGCTGTGTGTTGTTTTTGAGTGTTTGGATGGACTGATGAGTGATTGGAGAATGTATATGTTTCTGGAGATTGGTTTGGGGTGGGCAGGGTGTAAGAGATGATAGTATTTGTGTATGGTATGGTGTACTGGGTGTTGTTTTGGTGTTCCTTGACATGTGTGTGTGTTTTACCATGTAGTGTAGTGGATGGTATAAAATAATGCTTGTACTGTAGACAATGAATGGTTACTTGTATTCACCACTTGCTTCATTTAACACTCATTGAAGACCACCCAATATATTCCCAGGCTTGTGTTATTCATTACCCACCAGTTGCTTCATTTAAGGTGGTATATAATTCTTTTTTGGTATATTGGAGTGCCTTGATTCCTCCAAAGTATGCCAGGAAACAGGACCAGAAGAGCAAAAATAATGGTGTTCTGTTGCTTGGAATAGCTTGGATGATTCAGTTGCTCCAGATTTACCAACACAAAATTTCCCCCTTAACACTCATTGAAGACCACCCAAATTTATCTCCTGTACTTCTCATTTTTAATTTCCATGTACCATACCTTGCAGAAATATTACGAATTCATTGTTACCTACCAAATGTTTACTCCTGTTATTCTGGACATGACTTTGGCCTTGCTCTTTCACGTCCCATTTTTAATTCCCACGTACCGTACCTTGCAGAAATATAATTATAATAGTCTGCTACCTACTAAATATTTACACTGTAATTCTGAACATAACTTTTGCCTTTCTTTGTTATGGTTGGCCCCAGGAATTTTTATTAACACAGTCTATAAAGGAAAGAGAAATATAATGTAATAATAGTTTGCAATCTATCATATTTATGTTTGTTTACACTATTATTTTGGTCATGACTTTTGCTTTTCTCCTCTGTGCACACCTTCCAATTTTAACTCTTGTGTAACTTGTATTTGTTTGTTGTTGTTGTACAGAAATGGTCGGCCATAACCAGGATACAAATCTCAACGGTACTGACGGAACTGTTGCTACTACTACACCAAGACTCTCACTCACAACAACACCACACCTCCCTACTCTCACCCCAACAACACACACACCTCTCACACCAACACACTCACCATGGCTCCTCCTCCCCCCTCCCCTCACCCCAACACACTCACCATGGCTCCTCCTCTCTCCCCTCACCCCAACACACACACCATGACTCCTCCACTCTCCCCTCACCCCAACACACACACCATGGCTCCTCCTCCACTCTCCCCTCACCCCAACACACACACCATGGCTCCTCCTCTCTCCCCTCACCCCAACACACCGACCCCCACTGCCTTCACTCCCTCTCCCTCCTCTCACCCCAACACACACACCTCATACACACACACACACAGGAACTCACCAAACACTACCAGTATGCCAAGACATTCTGGTTTGGAGATGAAAGAGAGACAGAAGGAGAAGGAGGGAATAGGGAGAATGCAAGAGGAGGAGGAGGAAGAGGAGGAGAAGGGAAGAATAGGAGGAGCTTTGAGGAGAAGAAGAAGGATGTATATATTGCAGTACACAGTCTGAGTTTACACATGCAGGCCGCTCTCTTCCGCGTAAACTCACTCGAGAAAAACTTCAACGACGAGGAGGACGAAGAAGAAGAAAACTTTGACAACACATCATATAAACACTCAGAATACAGCATGAAAAACCACAACGAAAATTTACCCCCACACTTAGAAGAAAGAAACACGAACAACCTCCTCCTCCCCAATTGCCTAAACATGAAAAAATGCCCCGAAAAAAACACAGACACAAACGACCGCTCCAAACGTTTGCCCCCGTACGAGTTTGTGACGGAGTTGGTGGAGGCGGTGAGGAGAGAACTGGACCTGTGCCGCGGGTGTCTGGAGGAAACAGAGACACGCATTGACAGAAAGTACAGCAAAAACAAAGACGAGGATCTATGTAAGTCATTGAAAGTTCAGACCGACGGCAGCCCAAACGACGGGAACGAAAGCATAACCTCCGGAGGGAACGCGAGGCCGATGTTGATTGTGTGCGCCTCGGAGGAACCGGTGATCGAGGATGAGGTGTTCGAGGCCTACATAGACCGCCGGGAATACGACGACACACACCAACACGACGATGACTTGTGGAATACTGATGTGAAGAAGGAACGTCACATGATGAAACAACAAAGGGAACAAGGAAGAAGAGTACTTAAAGAATTACAACCCATACTGACACATAGAAGGAAGATGTGGGAAACAAGGGAAACTAATGCTATCAACAGACAACAACAACAACAGACTAAGGTAAATAGATAGGAAACTCATCAACAACAACAACAGATTAAGGTAAATAGACAACAACAACAACAACAACAGATTAAGGTAAATAGATAGGAAACTCAACAGACAACAACAACAACAACAACAGACTAAGGTAAATAGGAAACTCTTCAACAACAACAACAGACTGAGGTAAATAGACAACAACAACAACAACAGACTAAGGTAAATAGGAAACTCTTCAACAACAACAACAGACTGAGGTAAATAGACAACAACAACAGACTAATGTAAATAGGAAACTCATCAACAACAGACTAAGGTAAATAGGAAACTCATCAACAACAACAACAGACTAAGGTAAATAGACAACAACAACAAGAAACTAAGGTAAATAATTGTTGGCTAGATTTTATTCTCTTAAACTAAATAAACAGAGAATTATCCACATTCCGTCTACATAATCTGAACAAAATGACAAAAGTTGCGAGTCTAATACGATAATGGCAACATTGTGTGCCTCGTATAATTATATAGTTCACAAATAGTGTATAATAATTCAACTACAGCAGTATGAATTATCTTCTGATACTCAAAATCAATTGTAGGTAATTATGTTATTCTTCACAACCGTCTGTATAATTGGACATTGGAATAGTAATTATATTGTTAATATTAGTATGATAACTGTACCATATCAATAATTACAGTGTTGCCAGGCTACCGTAAAAATAAAAGGGTCAGATTCGTTTGTCACGACTTTAATAAATTAGGTTCTACTTTATTATTATTATTATTATTTTTATTATTATTATTATTGTCATTATTATTATTATTATTATTATTATTATTATTATTATTATTATCATTATTATTATTATTATTATTATTATTATTATTATTGTCATTATTATTATTATTATTATTGTCATTATTATTATTATTATTATTATTATTGTCATTATTATTGTTATTATTATTATTATTTTTGTGATTATTATTATTATTATTATTGTTATTATTATTATTATTATTATCATTATTATTATTATTATTATTATTATTATTATCATTATTATTATTGTCATTATTATTATTATTATTATTATTGTCATTATTATTATTATTATTATTATTATTATTATTATTATTATTATTATTATTATTATTATTATTATTATTAACATGGTCTTCCACTTACAGGCAGTTAATACAAAGACAACCGTCGGAGGAGATGTAAATAACGACCCACAATACAATACTATTACAATGATGATGGGTGAAGGAAGGGATACAACTATTACTACAAACACATGTACTCCATCTTCTTCTTCTATTGACGCACACACACACCAAATGGTAAGTGAGAGAGAGAGAGAGAGAGAGAGAGAGAGGGGGGGGGGGGAATGATAATTAATAATGATAATAATAATACAATAATAATAATAATACAATAATAATAATAATAATAATAATAATACTGTATAATAATAATAATAATAATATTGTATAATAATAATAATAATAATAATAATAATAATAATGTGTCTTCCTTTACAGAACGACATTAACACCATCGCGTCATCATTCTCACACTCACTTCAGAATTGTGAGTGTGTGAGGGAGAAGGAGGGAGAGCAGGATAGTGATGAGGAGAGGTTGGAGGCGTATAGGAAGATGAGGAGAGAACTGGAGGAAGATGAGAGGAAACGGAGGAAAGAGGAAGAGGAGGATGAGGAAGGAGAGGAGGAAAGAGAAATTTTTAGACTTCCTCTGTTTGGGTTAAGTAGGAAAGAGGAAGAGGAGAGAGAAGAGGAGAGGGAAGAGGAGGAGGAAGAGGAGGAAAGAGAGAGGTTTAGACTTCCTCTATTTGGGTTAAAGAGAGAGAGAGAAGAGGAGAGGGAAGAGGAGGAGGAGGAGGAGGAAAGAGAGAGGTTTAGACTTCCTCTATTTGGGTTAAAGAGAGAGAGAGAAGAGGAGGAGGAGGAGGAGGAAAGAGAGAGGTTTAGACTTCCTCTATTTGGGTTAAAGAGAGAGAGAGAAGAGGAAGAGGAGGAAAGAGAGAGGTTTAGACTTCCTCTGTTTGGGTTAAAGAGAGAGAGAAAAGAGGAGGTGGAAGAGGAGAGAAGAGAGAGAGAAGAAAGAGAGGAGGAGGAAAGGAGAAGAGAGAGAGAGGAGGAAAGGAGAAGAGAGAGAGAAGAGGAAAGGAGAAGAGAGAGAGAGGAAATAGAGGAGGAAGAAAGGAGAAGAGAGAGAGATGAAATAGAGGAGGAAGAAAGGAGAAGAGAGAGAGAGGAGGAAAGGAGAGGAGAGAGGGAAGAAAATAATGATAATAATAATAAGGAAGATAGCTTTAACCTTCCATTTTCCGAGCTAAGAAGAAGAAGAAGAAGAGAGAGAACAGATAATAATAATAAAGAAGAAGAAGAAGAAAGAATAAATAGTGAACGTAAACAAAACAACAACAAAAATAATAATAATAATAATAGATGTGAGTCAGGGAGTGAAGAAAGAAGACAAAGAACAATAGATGATGATAATAATAAAGAAAAAGAAGAAAAAATAAATAATAGCATATGTAACAAAAGACAAAAAAATAATAATCATGAGTTTGGAAAAGTGAGAAGTGGAAAAAAACAAATAATCGATAATAATGATGATAATGAAGAAAAAGAAGAAAGAATAGATAATAATGATAATAATAAAGAAAAAGAAGAAAGTATAAATATTAATAGTCAATTTAATACAAAAAGTCCCCGAAATAATAGTGAATTGGAAATAAATATGCAACAATTAGTGCAAGATGAATTATTTGTTTGCAATAATGGTAATACTGTGCAACAATCAGTGCAAGATAAATTAACAGTCTGCGATAATGATAATAATATACAACAATCTGTTAAAAGGAAAATATTTGTGTGCAACGACGATAATAATGATAAAATACTTGTGTGCAACGACGATGATGATGATAATGATAAAATACTTGTGTGTAATGACGATGATAATAATGATAAAATACTAGTGTGCAACGACAACGATGATGATAATAATGATAAAATATTTGTGTGCAACGACGACGATGACGATAATAATGATAAAATACTTGTGTGCAACGACGATAATAATGATAAAATACTTGTGTGCAACGACGACGATGATGATAATAATGATAAAATACTTGTGTGCAACGACGATGATGATGATAATAATGATAAAATACTTGTGTGCAACAACGACGATGATGATAATAATGATAAAATATTTGTGTGCAACGATGATAATGCTAATAATAGTTACAAATCAAATCAACGCTCGAGAAATGTTACTTATGAATCAGAAAATAAACTCACGAAAGACGAGAAAATTACGTTTGGTGATACGAGTGAAGGAAAAACACGTCCGGAAAAACACCACGAATCGGAAAGACAAACGTGGTGGATGCAAAGCTCAGAATATCACGAACCCAAAACGAAAAACCCCATATTACAGGAGGAGACACTCACACACACACAGGAGCAGCAAACATACACACACACACACCCCATACAGCAAGAGGAGACATACACACACACACAGGAGCAGCAAACATACACACACACACACCCCATACAGCAAGAGGAGGAGACATACACACACGACACACACACACAGGAACAAACATACACACACACACACCCCATACAGGAACAAACATACACACACACACACCCCATACAGCAAGAGGAGGAGACATACACACACGACACACACACACAGGAGCAAACATACACACACACACACCCCATACAGCAAGAGGAGGAGACATACACACACGACACACACACACAGGAGCAAACATACACACACACACACCCCATACAGCAAGAGGAGGAGACATACACACACGACACACACACACAGGAACAAACATACACACAAACACACCCCATACAGGAACAAACATACACACACAACACACACATCGACGACAATGCGGAGGTAGACTGGACATCCTTCAGCCTCCCCCCTCCCCGTCCCCACCCCCGCCCCCCCTCCTCCCCCCCCACCGACTCCCTTGGTGGTGGTGGTCGGCTTGGGTTGTATTGGGGTGGGGTCGGAGGGGTCGGGGGTGATGATGGGGAAGAGGGTGGTGGTGGTGGGGGGGGTCGGCTTGGGTTGTATTGGGGTGGGGTCGGGGGAGGGGGTGATGGGGGCGGGGGGGTCGGTTTCCACGCCCAAATAGCAGCCCAGGCTAAAGCGGCTTCGAGAAAATTCACGGCAATGAAGGAGGAATGCTTTGATGGTGTTGGTGAGGGAGAGGAGGAGAGTGAGGGAGAGGAGGGTGAGAGTGAGAGTGAGAGTGAGAGTGGTGGTGAGGAGGGAGAGGAGGGGGAGGGGGAGAGTGGTGGTGAAGAGAGAGGAGGAGAAGGAGAGTGAAGAAAGAGAAAGAAAGGAATAATGACGATAGTGAAGAAAGAGAAATAAATTAATAAATAATAATGATAGTGAAGAAAGGAATAATGATGAGAGTGAAGAAAGATAAAGAAAGGAATAATGATGATAATGAAGAAAGATGAAGAAAGGAATAATGATAGTGAAGAAAGGAGTAATGATGAGTGAAGAAAGATAGAGAAAGGAATAATGATGATAGTGAACAAACAGAAAGAAAGAAAGGAATAATGATGATTGAAATGAGAATGAAAAAAGAAAAAGTGAAATTCAGTAATGACAAAAACGTAATATTTAGTTAAATTATCTATACGTGTTTTTAATGTCAAAATTTTATAATATAAGAAAAAAAATATTATTATTATTTTTGATTTGCTATTTATTTTTTATTTACTATTTATTTTGGACCCACTAATTAAGGGGGTGCGGGAGTAGGGGACAGGCTCTTGGGGGGGTGCGGGAATAGGGGGACAGGCTTGGGGGGGGTAGAAAGCCTGTCCCCTATTCCCGCACACCCCACTAACCCCCCCCCCCCCAAGCCTGTCCCCCTACTCCCGCACCCCCCTAAACTCCCCCCCGAACCTGTCCCCTACTCCCACACCCTCCTAAACCCCCCCCCCCAAGTCTGTCCCCCTACTCCCACACCCCCCTAAACCCCCCCCAAGTCTGTCCCCTTATTCCCACACACCCCTAAACCCCCCCAAGCCTGTCCCCTTATTCCCGCACCCCCCTAAACCCCCCCAAGCCTGTCCCCTACTCCCGCACCCCCCTAAACCCCCCCAAAGTCTGTCCCCTACTCCCGCACCCCCCTAAACCCCCCCCAAGTCTGTCCCCCTATTCCCGCACCCCTTTAACACTTTTTTCTTCTTTTTTTTTAAACTGAAATAGATGAATATATAATTTTCTTACCAAACATTATCATAGGGAAGAACATTGATGGTGTTGTTGTTGTTGTTGAGTATGGTGTTTTTTTTACTGAAATAGATGTACAGTTGCCGACAGATGGATTGAGGACAAGTAGCTTAGAAATGTGGGAATAGTATGCCTTCCATACTTGGCAACAGTGTCTCTCATATTATGAATCTTTATCAAACAAACACACATACATGTACAGTTGCTTAGAAATGTTGCTGTAGTATGCCTTCCGTACTTGGCAACAGTGTCACTCATATTATGAATCTTTATCAAACAAACACACACACATACATGTACAGTTGCTTAGAAATGTTGCTGTAGTATGCCTTCCGTACTTGGCAACAATGTCTCTCATATTATGAATCTTTATCATGGGGTGTATTCGTCTGGCGGATCAAAACGAATTTGTAGATAATTATGTTGAGATATAAACAATGGTAATGCCACTTTATCTACAAAGTCATAAACCACATTTGTTTCTCGGGTTTGTGAACTAATCAATTTAAATCGTCCCATTACGCCAATTACGGTATATGACCCAAACTGTTGCGTCCGTCGCCGAATAACCAACCAACCATCCCATTAAATCCCATTAAACTCCATTTGATCACAAGTTTTCCTTCTGAGCTCCTTTTTTCTCACTTAATGGTCTGCTTCACAAACATATTTTCTCATCTTGGTGCTACATAACCATATTTTGGGGTTAGTTCACCTTATATTAGTTAAATAAAAATCATGATATAGACACACTCCTTTTAACACAGGTTCAGTAAATCATTCTATAGTCACTCTCACACACTCTCCTTTTAACACACACAGTAAATCATTCTATAGACACTCTCACACACTCTCCTTTTAACACAGGCTCAGTAAATCACTTAGTGTGTATGGTAATAAACAAACACAAGCCTGGGAACACACACACACACACACACACACACACACACACACACACACACACACAAACAAACAGAGATCTGGGGGATAACAAAAAGCCTCGCAGTAAAACAATATTATTAATTAAAACTTTTACTGACTAGTTAAAAACTGAAAAATTACAGTAGGTCATTCATTATTAAACACTGTGAACTCCTTTGTATTTATGTAAGGATATGATTATTGTTTATACAGGCAAGGGTACAATGACTTCAATGTATGTACAGTTGTCAAAAGAAGAATTGGGACAAATCTTGATGGAACTTTAACCCTTGTAATATCCACAACTATTTGTATGTGACTATAAGTATGTATAACTGAAGGAAATATACATATCTTTCTGTAATACATACTTATAATCCCTATAAACAACTATTTGTATGTGACTATAAGTATGTATAACAGAAGGAAATATACATATCCTTCTATAATACATACTTATGATGCCTACAAACATCTATAAGTATGTATAACAGAAGGAAATATACATATCTTTCTGTAATACATACTTATAATCCCTATAAACATCTATAAGTATGTATAACAGAAGGAAATATACATATCCTTCTGTAATACATACTTATCATCCCTACAAACAACTATGGACATTAATATATTTAATGTTCTATCAATAGTTGTCACAATTCCTCTTTTGGCAACTGTACACTCTTTATATTTTACTTTTATTGACATACATACATACATACATATGCACATGTGTTTATAAGTTACACATAAGTGCCTAGTGGTGTGTGTGTGTACTTGGACTGTACACACACACACACACACACACACACAGCCATCATCCTTGCCTAGACAATAACCTCTCTATTTTTTTTTTTTTTACATATATATACAATCCTTACAAAAGATAATAATAATAATAATGATAAAAAACTTGATAGCATTATAAACACACATACAGTACAGACAGGTTGCCTTCACTTCCACCTTTATCATTATGTATGTGTGTGTGAGAGAGAGTGTGTGTGTGAAAGAGAGAATATGTGTGTGAGGGAGACAGAATATATGTGTGTGTGTGTGTGTGTGTGTGTGTGTGTGTGTGTGTGTGTGTGTGTGTGTGTGTGTGTGTGTGTGTGTGTGTGTGTGTGTGTGTGTGTGAGAGAGAGAGCTGTGATTCAAGTTTTGGAATATTGGCAACACTAAATTAGTGCATTTGTCGTGGCATTGTATTTATTGGTTGTGGAACCAGCACAGGTGGATAGCTTCACTGGGTTCTACAGGGTTGTGTTTTCTCTGTGTTGGTGTTACTTTGTGTGCCAGGTGGGGCCCCTTGTGTGTTGCCTTGGGGCTTGGTGCTCACTTCCCTGTGTGTTTGTGTGGGGATGTTCTGGGGCCCTGCCTCTCACGAGCTGTGTTGTGTTTACCATTGTTGTTTTACTGTGTTTCACCATGTGTGTGGTGTGTACACGTGGGTTTTACAGAAATATTGTAATGCACAAGTGACATTAACTGTACTGTACTGTACACTCATTACAAATACTCAAATCAATGTATGTACATAATTTATTTACAAGTTATACAATGGATATTTTTACATACACAGTTGCCAGCTGCCACATTTTATAACATACACAGCTGCCACATTTTATAACATACACAGCTGCCACATTTTATAACATACACAGCTGCCACATTTTATAACATACACAGCTGCCACATTTTTTAACATACACAGTTGCCACATTTTTTAACATACACAGTTGCCACATTTTTTAACATATATACACAATTGCCAGCTGCATCAATTTTATAACCTATACACAATTACAGGTTTACTCATTTTTAAGGTGATTTAGGCTGTGTTCATATGAGGTGTTTGTAAAGGTGTGATTTGATACACACATTTAACATTGTAAACATTTTCCATAGCATTGTTACCATTCAGTAATTATGTAAGGTTTGATGTCATTACTCCATGTACAGCCACAATCAATTATCCACCAACACTTTCCTTCCTTCCATCGTAGTAAATATCTTGGTAATAAAGAACAACACGTGTATGATTTTGCAGCACCTCATAATAATAATAATAATAATAAATATCTTGGTAATAAAGAACAACACGTGTATAATTTTGCAGCACTTCATAATAATAGTAATAAATATCTTGGTAATAAAGAACAACACGTGTATGATTTTGCACCACCTCATAATAATAATAATAATTGAAGGGGTTGAGTTGACATAAGGTGTTGTTGTTGTATGATTATATTTTGATATGATACTGATTTATTTGTACGATGGAAGGAAAGTGTTGGTGGATATTTGATTGTGGCTGTACAGTTCACAACGAGTTATCATGATAATACAATGTGTGTGTCATTATTGGTTAGTGTTAGTTAATAATATAACAACACAACACAACACTGACTTTACATCACATTGGTGGTAATTACTCGTGGGTGTATACTAAATATTACCTATATGTACAGTCGGTGTGAATAATAATCATCCACATATGGGTATCTCAAACTATTTACTGTCTAATGTTTTCACGTTCACATATAATGTTATTGTTTTAAGTAGTGTGTAGCTGCGAGTATTAAATTAAAAGATGGTAGTTAACGTGTGTGTGTGTGTGTGTGTGTGCGTGTTATTATTTTAAGTAGTGTGTAGCTGCTTGTAGTAAATTAAAAGATGGTAGTTAACCTATTTATTAGAAAGTTTATCAGCCAAGGAACAGAGGGAAGCTGTCAAACTCGTATGTGAGTTACCCCTATATGGATGATTATATTTGACACCGACTGTATGTATGTATGTGTGTACACTAAATATTACTTATATTTAAATCACCAACTTGTATTTACATTATGAACTATACATAACCTATACACATCATACACTGACATACACATATACAGAATCACCTCATGTCAACAGGACCTTACTTAGGGTATAATATTAATTGTGGTAATACTGTATTTATGTATATTTCACACCTCACTTTATAAAATCACACACTGTTGCCAGATTGATCTTATTTTTTTTTTTTTTTTAACATTCTTGAGTGCAAATTTCAAATGATATTTTAGTGGAATAATAATAATAATAATAATTGTTATAATAATAATAATTGTTATTATTATTATTATTATTGTTATTAAATGTGTGTGTGTGTTGCTTCACGCCCTTTGACTCTCTCTCTCACACACACACACACACACAGAAGTTTGGAGGAATCTGTAGCCTTCTAAATATTATGTATGTATGTATGTGTGTGTTTGTATGTACAGTATGTATGTATGTCCATCACATCACAGTATTGTATAAAGAATCATACATACATGCATTATTTATTTTTTGGCCTCACTCGTCAAAGAAAATTGTAAATAAAACGCATTAATATTTTTTGTCCGAATGAAAAATAGTAAAAATTGCACTTAACATTTGTCAAAGTAAAATTGCACTAACATTTGTCAAAAAGAAGATATAGTAAAAATACATTAAAGTTTGTCCAAGAAAATAATAATAAAAGAAAAACAAAACAAAAAAAACATTACAATTTGTCAAAGAAAAAAAAAAATTGTAAAAATTGCACTACCAAAATTTTGTATATATTGTATATCTATTATATATATAAATTGTATATTTATATACAGTATATACAAATTGTATATATTTGTAAATACTGTATATATATCTATTATATAAAAAATAATAAAAATGAGTTTGTCCAAGGCAAGTTTGTAATTATTTTTTTTTTTTTGTGGGGGGGGGGGGGTTTGGGGGGTCGGGAATAGGGGGTCAGGGTTGGGGGGGGTGCTGGAATAGAGGGACAGGCTTGGGGGGGGGTTTCGGGGGGTGCGGGAATAGGGGGGACAGGCTTGGGGTGGGTAGAAAGCCTGTCCCCTATTCCCGCACCCCCCTAACCCCCCCCCATGCCTGTCCCCCTATTCCCCCACCCCCTTAATGTGTTTCTATATGATGTAATAATTATATAGTAATAATATATGTAATTATAAATAAGAAGGAGTTATGGAGAATTAGTAGTAGTAGTAGTGGTGGTAGTAATAGTGGTGGTAGTGGTGGTAGTGGTGGTGGTGGTAGTAGTTGTAGTAGTAGTGGGCTAATGTTGGTGGTAGTTGTGGTGGTGGTAGTAGTAGTAGGGTAATGTTGGTGGTGGTGGTAGTAGTAGTAGTAGTAGTGGTGGTGGTGGTGGTGGTAGTAGGGATAGTATTAGTAGTAGGGATAGTATTAGTAGTAGGGATAGTAGTAGTAGTAGGGGTAGTAGTAGTAGGGATAATAGTAGTAGTAATCATAATAACAACACAATAATCTCATAACTTAGAAGCAACATCCTGACAATTATTACTATTATTATTATTATTATTATTGGTAGTAGTAGTAGTAGTAGTAGTTGTAGTAGTAGTTGGTTGTTTCCAGATGCGGTTGTAACGATAGCTGACCTCGCTGTTATCATCATCAACAACTCTGCAAAGGTCAGGTCAGGTCAGGTCAAAGGTAAGCTGGAAACAAACAAAATTAAGCTTTATATAATTTTGTTTATTCGAGTTTTTTGTGTGTGGAGAGAGAGAGAGAGAGAGAGAGAGAGAGTGTGTGTGTGTGTGTGTGTGTGTGTGTGTGTGTGTGTGTGTGTGTGAGAGAGAGACAGTGAGTGTGTGTGAGAGAAAGAGAGCGTGTGTGTGTGTGTGTGTGAGAGAAAGAGAGCGTGTGTGTGTGTGTGTGTGAGAGAAAGAGAGCGTGTGTGTGTGAGTGAGAGAGAGTGTATGTGTGTGTGTGTGTGAGAGAGAGTGTGTGTATGAGAGAGAGAGAGAGAGAGAGAGAGAGAGATAGAGTGTGTGTGTGTGTGTGTGTATTTGTGTGAGTGAGAGAAAATACAAGTTCTTATTTGTACAGTTTGTTACATAGTGGGAATTGGCACCGTTTTTATTCCCACCCTCCTTTCCTTACCTTACCTCCCTTCCTTACCTCACCTCCCTTCCTTTCTTCCTTTCCTTACCTTACCTCCCTACCTTACCTTCCTTACCTCCCTCCCTTCCTTCCTTCCTTCCTCACCTCCTTACCTTCCTTACCTTCCTTACCTTCCTTACCTCGCCTCCCTACCTTCCTTACCTTACCTCCCTTCCTTCCTTACCTTCCTACCTTCCTTACCTCTCCTCCCTTCCTTCCTTACCTCCCTTCCTTCCTTCACCTCCCTTCCTTCCTTCCTTTCCTTCCTACCTTCCTTCCTTACCTCACTTCCCTTCCTTCCTTACCTCACTTCCCTTCCTTCCTTACCTTACCTCCCTTCCTTCGCCTCCCATCCTTCCTTCATCTCCTCCCTTCCTTCCTTACCTCACCTCCCTTCCTTCCTTACCTCACCTCCCTTCCTTCCTTACCTCTCCTCCCTTCCTTCCTTACCTCCCTTCCTTACCTCGCCTCCCGTCCTTCCTTACCTCCTTCCTACCTTCCTTACCTCTCCTTCCTTACCTCTCCTCCCTTCCTTCCTTACCTCACCTCCCTTCCTTCCTTCCTTACCTCACCTCCCTCTTCTATACCACTCTCTCCTCTTTCCCTCCTCATCTCCCTCTCCTCTTTCCCTCCTCTCCTCATCTCCCTCTCCTCTTTCCATCTTTATCTCCCTCTCCTCTTTCCATCTTTATCTCCCTCTCCTCTTTCCATCTTTATCTCCCTCTCATCTTTCCCTTCCCCCTCTTCCTTTATTCCCTCCTCCTTATCTTCCTCCCTCTCCTCTTTCCCTCCTCCATATCTCCCTCTCCTCTTCTCATCTTTATCTCCCTCTTCTATACCACCCTCTCCTCTTTCCCTCTTCCTCTCCCCTTTCCTTTATTCCACTACTCCTCCCTTCCTTCCTTACCTTTCTTTCCCCACCACCAAATCTCAACCCCTCCCTCCTCCCATTCTCTCTTCCCTACATATCACCCCCTCCCTCCCTACATTTCATCCCCCTCCCCTTCTCTCCCTCTTCCCCCTCCCCTTCTCTCCCTCTCCCCCCTCCCCTTCTCTCCCTTATCCCACTCCCATTATCCTTCCCCCCCCACCCCTTCTCTCCCTCTTCCCCCTCCCCTTCTCTCCCTCTTCCCCCTCCCCTTCTCTCCCTCTTCCCACTCCCATTATCCCTTCCACCACCACCACCCCCCTCCCTTTCTCCCTCACCCCCACAACACCACTATATAAATCCTCACTCCCCCCCAAAGCCCCTCACAAGAAAGTACCGTACACAATAGGGGAGGGGGGGGGGGGGAGAAAGGGAGGGTGAAGGAGAGGATGGGGGGTAGGAGGGAAGAAAGGGAGGGAGGGAGTAGGAGAGGATTGGGGTGAGGGGGGAAGGAAGGAATGGAGAGGGAGGGGGTAGGAGAGAAGAAAGTTAGTATGGGTGGTAAGCATGGAGGTAGTATAGGTGGAGTCGCCATGGCTCACTAATCCAGGGGAGTAAAGTGAAGCCGCCGAACTGTCTGTCATTTTCGGCGCCTTCAATATGGCGGACACCAAGATATGTTTCAGTAAAAGTGGACTTCTGACCTGACATACAAAGGTATGCGCCATCTTGAAGGCGCCGGAAATGACAAATTGGTGGCTTCACAAATCAGGTCCTACTGGCGCCTCCACCTATACTACCTCCATGGTGGTAAGAGAGAATAAAGGGAGAGGAAGGTTTGGTGAGAGAAGAAAGGGAGTGTGGGGGGTAGGAGAGAAGAAAGGGAGGGGGTAGGAGAGAAGAAAGTGAGAGGGAGGTTTGGTGAGAGAGAAGAAAGGGAGTGTGGGGGGTAGGAGAGAAGAAAGTGAGAGGGAGGTTTGGTGAGAGAGAAGAAAGGGAGTGTGGGGGGTAGGAGAGAAGAAAGGGAGGGGGTAGGAGTGGATGGGGTTGAGGGGGAGGGAAGATGAGGGGTGAGGGAGGGAGTAGGAGAGAAGAGAGGGAGGGAGGATGGGAGTGAGAGGGAAGGGGTGAGGGAGGGGGTAGGAGAGAAGAAAGGGAGGGAGGATGGGGGTGAGAGGGAAGGAAGGAATGGGGAGGGAGGGGGGTAGGAGAGGAGAAAGTTAGTATGTACACACACACAACACACACACACACACACAAAACACCCACAAACAACACAAACACACCCACAAAACATATACACACACACACATACCCACAAAACATATACACACACACACATACCCACAAAACACACACACACACACATTACACTATAATTATTTAAAAGCACTTCCATTTGATTCAATACATCGTTCCCACCTGATTGAATTACAGAGTTGGCAACACTTTCTGTATTATGACGATATTGGAATTACAGGCGGGTGTATTGTTGTATACTTCATAGTGGGTGAGTGGGTGTATTAATGTGTATTTCTGGGTGTATGTATGTGTATATGAGTTTGTGTGTGTGTGTGTATGTATGTGTGTTGTATTATTTCAGAGTGGGTGAGTGGGTGTATTATTGTGTATTTCTGGGTGGGTGTATTGTTGTATATATCTGGGTGTATGTATTGAGTGTGTATGTGTATATGAGTTTGTGTGTGTGTGTGTGTATATGAGTTTGTGTGTGTGTGTGTGTATAGGAGTTTGTGTGTGTGTATGAGTTTGTGTGTGTGTGTGTGTGTGTATATGAGTTTGTGTGTGTGTGTGTATATATATGAGTTTGTGTGTGTGTGTGTATATATGAGTTTGTGTGTGTATATATGAGTGTGTGTGTGTGTATATGAGTTTGAGTGTGTGTGTGTGTGTATATGAGTTTGTGTGTGTGTATGTGTATATGAGTTTGTGTGTATATATATGAGTGTGTGTGTGTGTATATATGAGTTTGTGTGTGTATATGAGTTTGTGTGTGTGTGTGTATATGAGTTTTGTGTGTGTGTGTGTATATGAGTTTGTATGTGTGTGTGTATATATGTGTGTGTGTATGTATATGAGTTTGTGTGCGTGTGTATGTATATATGAGTTTGTGTGTGTATGTATGTGTGTATGTATGTATGGGGGTGGGTGTATTATTGTATATTTCAAAGTGGGTGGGTGTATTGTTGTTGTATGTATTTTATCTATTTCATGTATTTTTTGTTGTATAAAGTAGTGTTCGTAAACGGAGATTAAGAGATGTATTTTAAAGCTGTGTGTGTGTGTGGTATGTGTCTGTGTTGTGTGTGTGTGTGTGTGAGAGAGAGAGAGAGAGAGAGAGAGAGAGAGGAGCTACCGATTCCTCCTCCTCCTCATCTCTCCTTATTCCCTCCTTTACTCTCACTCTTTCCTCCTTATTCCCTCCTTTACTCTCACTCTTTCCCCCTTATTCCCTCCTTTACTCTCCCTCTTCTCATTCCCTCCTCTTTTACTCTCACTCTTTCCTCCTTATTCCCTCCTTTACTCTCTCTTTCCTCCTTATTCCCTCCTTTACTCTCCCTCTTCTCATTCCCTACTTTCCTCTCCCTCTTCTCCTCATTCCCCCTTCCTTTCCTCTCTTCTTTATCTCTCATTTCCTCATTCTATCTTTATCTCTCCTCATTCTCCCTCCTACTCCTCTTCTCACTCTCTCTTTATTCCCTCTCCCTCTCACTCTCTCTCTCTCTCTCTTTTTCACCTTCACATTCGCTCCACATATTAATTAAAATCTCACCTGGACTGCTGTAGGTGTGTGTGTGTGTGTCTTGTCTGAGGAGGTTGTAGATCGGAGGAGTTAGCGGCGGCGTTACCGACGGAGAGGCTGCTGTCTGGTGGTGTGACGTGACTGGAAGGTGGTGGAGGTGGTTGTGGTTGTGGTTGAGGTGTTGTAACGTAACATATAACATTACCTCCACTTACTCCACCTCCTCCACCTCCTCCACTTGATAATAAAGAACTATTGCTTTTGTTACTGCTTTTACCGTGCAAGAGTTCCATACTTGATCCACCTCCACCTCCACTAACTCCTCCACCATACGCTGATCCACCCGTACTAACTCCACCACCGTACACCGATCCACCTCCTACTCCACCGCCGTACATTGATCCACCCGTGCTAATTCCACCTGTTCCTCCACCATACGCCGATCCACCCGTACTCACTCCACCACCTCCTCCATACATGGATCCACCTGTACTCACTCCACCACCACACATTGATCCACCTGTACTAATACCACCTGTTCCACCACCGTACATTGATCCACCTGTACTCACTCCACCTGTACCTCCACCAACACACATTACACCATCTGTTGTTGTTGTCCTTGTGTGTGTATGTGTGTGTGTATGTCCCATCAGCTCCCCGGGAATCACTATGGGGTTATGGGCGGGGTCTATGGCTCTAAGGGGGACGGCCTCAGGGTCCCCCCCCACCACCACGTGAGGGCCCTGGAAGCGTAAGGGGGGGGCCCCACCCCCCCTACGACTAGTCCGGTGGTCCTTGTTCATGGCACAGAATATCACGAGGAGAACAACACACACCAACGATATCAACGCTCCTATGTACACCAATACCTGTAAGAAGAAGGAGTGATTTATTAGTAACACACACACACATATACACACAATACAGTTCAGCTAATGATTGATCATCATCATCTATCTATCTATAGCTCTGACGCCTCGTTCCCTCCGGGAACTCCCCCCAAGGGGGTGGCCACGGCAGAAGTGTCTCCAGTTCTCCCTGTTCCAACACTCCCTCCTTACTTGGTCAAGCCCTACTCTGTCCCTCACATTACTCTCCTTTACATACTCTTCCACTCTGTTCCAACACTCCCTCCTTACTCCCTACTCTGTCCCTCACATTACTCTCCTTTACATACTCTTCCACTCTGTTCCAACACTCCCTCCTTACTCCCTACTCTGCCCCTCATATTACTCTCCTTTACATACTCTTCCACTCTGTTCCAACACTCCCTCCTTACTCCCTACTCTGTCCCTCACATTACTCTCCTTTACATACTCTTCCACTCTGTTCCAACACTCCCTCCTTACTCCCTACTCTGTCCCTCACATTACTCTCCTTTACATACTCTTCCACTCTGTTCCAACACTCCCTCCTTACTCCCTACTCTGCCCCTCACATTACTCTCCTTTACATACTCTTCCACTCTGTTCCAACACTCCCTCCTTACTCCCTACTCTGCCCCTCACATTACTCTCCTTTACATACTCTTCCACTCTGTTCCAACACTCCCTCCTTACTTGGTCAAGCCCTCTGCCCCTCATATTACTCTCCTTTACATACTCTTCCACTCTGTTCCAACACTCCCTCCTTACTCCCTACTCTACCCTTCACATTACTCTCCTTTACATACTCTTCCACTCTGTTCTGCCATCTAACCGGTGGTCTGCCTCTCACACCAGGTCCCACAACTTCACTTCCATACACCTTCTTTTCAAACTCCTCACCTTGCATTCTCTCTACATGTCCAAACTATCTCAGTGTATTACGCTTCACTCTCTCAACCACTCCACACTCAATACCAATTGCCTTCTCACTCATACCACATCTCTCATACACTCATTACTTTCTCCATCCCATCTAGTAAGTCCACTTGCTCCTCTCAAGTAACTCATTTCCACAGCACCTATTCTAGACTGATGCGCCCTACTCCATGTCCATGTCTCCGACGCATATGTCAGTGTTGGCAGGATTATACTATTTCGTAGTCCCCTTTTCACCTCCATACTCACACTTCTACCCTTCTTAATCCTTCCCAATGATCCTATGATTACACACAGACTGAAATTCGTCCACCACTCTCTGTAACTCCCTTTCACTCTCAGCCATCAACACAGTGTCATCCGCAAATAAACTTGCCACCAAGGACCAATTTGCTTCATTCAGCCTCAACTTCACCCCCAGACCATTCACTTTGGCTTTCACCTCTCTCATACAACCATCCATATATATATTGAACAACCATGGTGACATAACACACCCCTGTCTCAGCCCTACACTAATATTAAAACTCTCACTTAGATCACCCTCTACCCGTACACATGCTTTTGCATCTGCATAAAAAGCCTCAATACCTTTCAGCAAAGGCCCCCCAACACCATAAATTCTCAACACCTCTGACATAACTTTCCTATCAACTCTATCGTATGCCTTCTCCAAGTCCATGAAGGCAGCATATCACCATCATCAATATTCCATTTCCCTTTTTACATTAAACCAAGACGTACCTGAAGGTGTGCTATGTGTTGCCTTTGAAACACTCCCCCAGCCACCAGGAGTGAGAAGCCCGTCACTATGCCCGCCACGTATGCTGCCTGGGCCAACCTGAAGCAGTAGTAGTGGCACCTCTCACAACGGGAACCTTCTGTACTAGTGACACGCCCTCCACTGACGCCCCATCCTCCTGCTGCTGTAGTTAAAGAAAGGATGTCACCTACAGGGTAATTATATAGTAGTTAATATTGGTGTCTCCCTTCTGCAGTAGTGAGATGCCCTTCCAAACACAACCTCACTAGTACCCTCCCCATACACACACACACACACACACACATCTTCTGCAGTAGTACCCTCCCCATACACACACACACACACACACATCTTCTGCAGTAGTACCCTCCCCATACCCATACACACACACACACACACACACACACATCTTCTGTAGTACCCTCCCCATACACACACACACACACACACACACACATCTTCTGTAGTACCCTCCCCATACACACACACACACACACACACACACACATCTTCTGCAGTAGTACCTTCCCCATACACACACACACACATCTTCTGCAGTAGTGAGATGCCTTTCCAAACACAACCTCACTTATTACCCTCCCCATACACACACACAAATCCCCCCTACTCCCGCAACCCCCCAAAGCCTGTCCCCTACTCCCGCACCCCCCCCCCCCACCTTACTATTACCCTCCCCATACACATATACACATACATACACATCTTCAGTAATATTAATACATATTCATAAACATACACATACATAATTATTTTCTCTTCGAGTTCTTAAGTAATATTCTCTCTTTCTCACAAACACAAAATTTCTCTCTCTCTCTCTCTCGCCTAACGAATCTATTAGACTTTTTAAATGACATTTTCAATGAATATGATAAGAGTAAAGCAGTAGACATAATTTATCTAGATTTCCAAAAGGCCTTTGACAAAGTTCCCCATAAACGCTTAATATCTAAATTAAAATCACATAGAATCCAAGGCGATACCGTAAGATGGATAGAGAACTGGCTAAGAAACCGAAAACAACGCGTGGTAATAAATGGAAAATCATCTAGTTGGACAGGCGTTACAAGCGGGGTGCCACAGGGGTCAGTTTTAGGACCAATCCTATTCCTAGTTTACATAAACGACATAGACGAAGGCCTCTCATACATAATATCGAAGTTTGCCGATGACACCAAAATTGCAAATACAGTACTCACTAACGCACAGACTAAAGAAATGCAAGATAATCTCGATAAATTGTCAAATTGGGCGAAAACTTGGCAAATGTCCTTCAATGCAGATAAATGTAAAGTGCTCCACATCAGACATCGTAACGTAGCAGCAAACTACTCGTTAAATGGTAAGCAACTCAAAAGCGTGGATCGAGAGACAGACTTAGGGGTAACAGTATCAAGTAACCTAAAACCCAGTCAGCAGTGTACGGAAGTAATTAAGAAAGCAAATAAAACTATCTGCTTTATTGGCAGAGCATTCGAGTATAAGTCTAAAGACACAATCCTCACTTTGTATAATTCCTTGGTCCGTCCCCTTATGGAGTATTGTGTTCAAGCCTGGTGCCCGTACTACCAGAAAGATATAGCAAAATTGGAACGAGTCCAACGTAGAGTTACTAAAATGATACCAAGTCTGATAAATAAAACGTACGATGAGCGGCTAAGCAAACTAAATCTATTCCCATTGACACAACGTAGATTGAGAGGTGACTTAATCCAGGTATTTAAAATAATCAAAGGCATAGATAATATGGACTGCAATAAATATTTCACTATCGATCAATCAAACTACACGAGAGGAAACGGCTGCAAAATCATAGGCAAGTCTTTTAATTCGCACGAATCAAAGAATTTCTTTTTTAACCGAGTCGTCAACTTATGGAATGGGCTTCCCCGTAACGTAATAGACTGTAACACTGTAGACAGCTTCAAACGTCGCTTAGATAAACACCTTGCGTCTAATCCCCGACTTACAATGTTTACTAATGAATAATTTTTGCCCATTACAGGTGGCAAGCTAGCCAAATTTCACCTACTTTCTATCTTTCCTATAAAATTTCCTTGTGGAGTATTTCTGCCAACCCCACAAGGTTCCCATTCCTGACTTTATTTCCTGTACGGCTCAGGCCGGAGGGAGTGGAGGGTGGGGAGAGAGCCTTCTACTTTGCTATCCTTACCTACGATTATCACTGGGGAGTAATTCATTCTCTACCAGTAACCTTCTAATCAGGTCACCTCGTTTGGACCGTAAGGTCTGTTGTGGTCTGCGTTTCTATGTAACTCTATGTAACTCTCTCTCTCTCTCACACACACACAGAGCAGCTTACCTGTGTGTTGTGTTGGGACATAAGGAGGGGGGCACCAACCCCCCGCTGTAGAGGCCTGGCCACTGGACCCCCCGCCCCCACCTGTTGACATACATATACTTACATAATAATAATACATATACTTACATAATAATAATACATATACAGTACTTACATAATAATAATACACATATATACATATTTTATCTATTGCAGTACGGTACAGTCCCCTATTCCCGCACCCCCCTAAACCCCCCCAAGCCTGTCCCCTATTCCGGCACCCCCCTAAACACATTACCTGTAGTAGGCATTTGTACAGGATGTAATGTAGTAGTAGTTGGAGTGTGATGTGTTTGTGTGTACACCCCCGGGGGCAGTACTGTACACGACCCCCCATCAGGAACAACACCCCCACCCCCCCACTGTGTACACCCCCCCACCAGGCATCCCCCCAGAGCTCCATAGTAACTGGTGGGGGGCATCCATCCAGGGAGGGGGGCATGGGGGTACGTGTTGGTGGTTGGGGGGCTGCTTGGTGTTGGTGTTGGTGGTGGTGGTGTTGGTGGAGGAGTGTACCACCCCCCCATGATGGCTACCCCCCACCGGTGGACCACCCCCCTGGCTGTGCTGACTCCTGTGGGGGTTGGGGGTTGGGTGGGAGAGAAAAGTTATTAAAGTGTGTTTTTATTATTATTATCATCATTATTATTTTTATTTTTATTTTCATTATTATTATTATTTTCACTATTATTATCATTAAAATTTTCATTATTATTATCATCATTATGGCTATCTCTCTCTCTCTCTCTCTCTCTCTCTCTCTCTCTCTCTCTCTCTCTCTCACCACCAACACTGTGGTAGGCAACAGTAGCTCCTGTAGTAGTAGCAGTAGAAGCAGCAGTAGCAGCAGTAGTGGTAGTATGGTAGGGCGTAGCGTACTGGTGAGCCAAGAGGTGTTCGTGTGGGTGATGGTGTGGGTGTGTTTGATGGTGAGGGTGTGTTTGATGGTGTGGGTGTGGGTGGTGGTGTGGGTGTGGTGTATCCGTGGTTGTTGTTGTTGTATTTGTAGTGTGTTGTTGTTGTTGTGGTGTAGAGGAGGTGCTGCTCTCGTCACCGTCCTCAGCCACCCACGGGTTTCTGAAGTCCAGGAGAGAATTGACACTCTAGTTTATTAAGCCCAGGAGAGAATTGACACTAGTTTATTAAGCCCAGGAGAGAATTGACACTCTAGTATTATCCCTTTGCATTGAAGATATGATTCAATGTACGTTATAGAACATCACATAAATATTGCAATCATGATAAAACTTATTAAGATGAAATAAATAAGGCCTCTTTGGTCTGAAAACCATATTATTCTTCCACTCCCTCCGAAGCTCACCGCCATTTGACAACACAAGTTAAATAGTTTTTTATCAGTATTCATTGTACTTTACTGAGATCACACACACCATACTTTATACAACAAAATATACTCAAAATTACATTATATATCTCTGGTGTAAGTTAATGCTATACGTCGCGATACACCCTGTATATATATATATATATATATATATATATATATATATATATATATATATATATATATATATATATATATATATTATATATATATATATATATATGACTTACCTAGGAGGAGGCTTGAGGCAGGAACGAGGTGCACCAGTCGACATTACACACACATCTTACACCTAGACAAAAATAAAGTACAGATTAAAATTATGGCATTTACACCCTGTTGAAAATAAAGTGAGGAATTATGTCATTTATATCCTGTACAAAATAAAGTGAGGGTTTGCACAGTATCAGCCTCTGTGTGTGTGTGTGTGTGTGTGTTCGAAGTTTATGGAGAATAGAAATAGTTTTACACACACACACACACGAAAGAGAGAAATAACAATCCCAGCGAGAGAAAACACGACGTAAACTCTACAATATATGGGTAGGCAATGGAGAGTGTGTGAGGGAGAGTGTGTGGGAGAGGGAGAGTGTGTGGGAGAGGGAGAGTGTGTGGGAGGGAGAGTGTGTGGGAGAGGGAGTGTGAGGGTGAGGGAGATTGTGTGGGAGAGAGAGTGTGAGGGAGAGTGTGAGGGAGGAGAGAGAGAGATAGATGGATATTATTTGAGAGAGAGAGAGAGAGAGAGAGAGGGAGAGTGGTGGGAGTGAGAGTGGTAGGAGTGAGTGTGTGTGTGTGTGAGGGTGAGGGAGAGTGAGAGAGAGAGATAGATGGATATTATTTGAGAGAGAGAGAGAGAGAGAGAGAGAGAGAGAGAGAGAGAGAGAGAGAGAGAGAGAGAGAGAGAGAGAGAGAGAGAGAGAGAGAGAGAGAGAGAGAGAGTGTGTGTGTGAGGATGAGGGAGAGAGGAGGGAGAGAGTGTGTGTGAGGATGAGGGAGAGAGGAGGGAGAGAGTGAGGAGGGGGTGAGGGAGAGTGTGTGAGGATGAGGGAGAGTGTGTGAGGATGAGGGAGAGTGGTAGGAGTGAGAGAGTGAGGAGGGGGTGAGGGAGAGTGTGTGAGGATAAGGGAGTGTGGTGGGAGTGAGGGAGTGTGAGGGAGAGTGGATGGGAAAATGCAAACACCTCTACACACGAGAGAGAGAGAGAGAGAGAGAGAGACTATTAAAATTCAGTTGTCGAGTTGGCTTCGTTGGTGGTACACACACACACACACACGAGAGAGAGAGAGAGAGAGAGAGAGAGAGAGAGAGAGAGAGAGAGACGAGGTAACCGCATGAATACTGTGAGTGTGTGTGTGTGTGTGTAAATATATGTTATTTTATATGTATGTAGAGAGAGAGAGAGAGAGATAAAGGAAGGAGGAGAGAGAGAGAGAGAGAGATAAAGGAAGGAGGAGGAGAGAGAGAGAGAGAGATAAAGGAAGGAGGAGGAGAGAGAGAGAGAGATAAAGGAAGGAGGAGGAGATAGGGAGGAAATGTGTAGGAAGGAGGAAAGGAGAGGAGGGGGGAGGGAGGGAGAGGTGGAGGAAGGAGGGGGAGAGAGAGCTACGTAGGGAGGGGTGGAGGGAGGGAGAGGGGAGAGGAGGGAGGGAGGGAGAGGGAGTGAGAGAAAGATCTATGAGGAGAGGAAATGGGAGGCACAAGATGAAATTGAATTAACGGGGTGACGACAGAGAGAGAGAGAGAGAGAGAGAGAGAGAGAGAGAGAGAGAGAGAAGAGAGAGAGAAGAGAGAGAGAGAGAGTTTTATTATTATTATTATTGAGAGAATTATTATTATTATTATTGAGAGAGAGAACTGAATAATGAGAGAATTTTTTATTTTTATTATTATTGAGAGAGAGAGAGAGAGAGAGAGAGAGAGAGAGAGAGAGAGAGAGAGAGAGAGAGAGAGGAGAGAGAGAGAGAGAGAGAGAGAGAGAGAAGCATGACCTGATAAAGATAGATATAATCGTGGAATATTAAATAATAACCAACACAACAACAACAAGCAAAAACAACAACAACAAAATTAGTATGAAAAAAAAATATGAAACAAAATGAAAATAACAAAGAAAAATCGATAATGTGGCAACTCTTCAACGGGGGGTGGGGGGTGCGGGTGAGAGGGGGGGGTGTTAGGGGGGTAGTTTCTGGTGGTGGACAGGAGGGGAGGGGGGTGTTGGTGGAAGTAGGGGGAAGGGGGGGGGGAGGATAGGGGAAGGGGGGGGGGAGGATAGGGGGAAGGGGGGATGGGATGGGGTTAGGAATGGGAAGGGATGGATGGGTAGGGGGGAGGGGGATGGGAAGGGGGGAGGAGGGGGGAGGATAGGGGAAGTAGGGATGGGAAGGGGGGGGGAGGGGGTAGGAATGGGAAGGGGGGGAGGGGGGTAGGAATGGGAAGGGGGGAGGGGGTAGGAATGGGAAGGGGGGGAGGGGGGGTAGGAATGGGAAGGGGGGAGGGGGGGTAGGAATGGGAAGGGGGGGAGGGGGGGGAGGGGGGGGAAGGGGAAGTAAGGGGGGGAAGGGGGAAGTAAGGGGAGGGGAAGGTAAAGGAATACAAAGGAGATTCAAACAGCAACACACCTACTGGTCC
>JAWQEG010003147.1:0-25000 GCA_033782935.1 Petrolisthes cinctipes
GAGATGGTGGGGGAGGAACAGGAAGAAGAGGAGGAGGAGGAGGAGGAGATAGAGGAAGAGGAAGAAGGAGGGCGGAGAAGGAGGGGGCGAAGGAGAAAAGGTGGAAGAGGGAGGAGGGGAGGAGGAGGAGACGAGGAAGAGGATATGGAGGGAAGTGACGCCGGTGATTCTGGAAGTAGAAGACCAGCAGGTGAGACACACACACACACACACACACACACACACACACACACACACACACACACACACACACACACACATACACACACACACACACACACATACACACACACACACACACGCAGATAAGCAGACAGACAAGCACCAAACCTAACCTAACGTAACATAATATAACATAACATAACATGACCTAACATAACCTAATTTAACATAACATAACCTAATCTAACCTACCGTAACTTAACCTAACATAACATAACATAACATGACATAATTTAACCTAACCGAACTTAACCTAGCCCAACCTGACTTGACCTAACCTAATTTAATTCACCTCATGTATACAAAGGTCGGGTGGGCGGGAAGAAGAGGTCAGGGAAACGAGTGACCAAAGGCAAGATGAAGGTAACAGGTCGAGGCAGGTCATTCCTTAGACTACAACAACAACCAGGTCTCTTTGTGGCAAGGTCAGTGTCTCTCTCTCTCTCTCTCTCTCTCTCTCTCTCTCTCTCTCTCTCTCTCTCTCTCTCACACACACACACACACACACACACACACACACACACACACACACACACACACACACAGGAGGTATATAACTCTCTCTCTCTCTCTCTCTCTCTCTCTCTCTCTCTCTCTCTCTCTCTCTCTCTCTCTCTCTCTCTCTCTCTCTCTCTCTCTCTCTCTGTGTGTGTGTGTGTGTGTGTGTGTTCTATAAATTTAGTCTCAAAATTATGTACTACTAGCTGCTCCGCCGCCCTTCGGGCGGCTAGGAGCCGCTAGCTCCTGCGGAGGGCTGGCGGCCTGCGGCCGCCCTTCCACCGCCCTTCGGGCGGTTTGGAGCAGATCGGGTGGTGGGTGGATAGAAGGAAGGGAAGGAGGGAAGGAAGGGGGAGAGGGAGGGATGGTTTAGTGGTTAGATAAAATAAATGGATGGATGGATGAATAGTAATAGAGGTGGGTGGGTGAATAATTGGAGGTATTAGTCGTTTTCAAATGTTTATTATATCAATCTTTCTCCCTCATTCAATAACTCCATCATTCTAATATTAGCATAATTAATAATATTTCCTTCTTTTTCTATTAATTGCGTCACTAAGCATTTTACTGAAGTGCCTCCTGGTAAACGACATTTTTCACGACTCCGGTTGACGACAATAAATATGGCAATAATGAAAATCAATTTGACAAAAGTGAAACTCTATAGGACAATAATGAGAATCAATATGACAATGGTGTTTGATACTGGAGCAGGAATCAAGAGCTCAAGAAAATATTGTACAAAATATTGGTATTTATTGAAAGAATTACCGTTTTCCCGGTAGTTTGCCCAGGTTAGGTCCCGGTAGTCTGATGCGGTCTAGGTAAGGTCAGGTAAGGTAAGGTCAGGCTAATTTCAAAATGGCCCATTTGAATATGCCCTATCTTGGCAATAATGAAAATCAATTAGACAAAACTGAAACTCAATAGGACAATACTGAGATTCAATATGACAATGGTGTTTGATACCGTAGCAGGAATCAAGACGTCAAGAAAATAAGTTACAAAAATATTCTACCAATCAGAAAATAAATATGGCAATAATGAAAATCAATTTGACAAAACTGAAACTCTATAGGACAATACTGAGAATCAATATGACAATGGTGTTTGATACTGGATTACAAAAATATTCTACCAATCTGAAAATAAATATGGCAATAATGAAAATCAATTTGACAAAAGTGAAACTCTATAGGACAATAATGAGAATCAATATGACAATGGTGTTTGATACTGGAGCAGGAATCAAGAGCTCAAGAAAATAATGTACAAAAATATTGGTAATTATTGAAAGAATTACCGTTTTCCTGGTAGTTTGCCCAGGTTAGGTCCCGGTAGTTTGCCCAGGTTAGGTCCCGGTAGTCTGATGTGGTCTAGGTTAGGTTAGGTAAAGTCAGGTAAGGTCAGGCTAATTTCAAAATGCCCCATTTGAATATGCCCTATCTTGGAAATGGGGCATTTGCGAAGGAAATGCCATAGAAGAAAATAGTCTTAGAATGGTCTAAATAAGTGGGTAATGAAGGTAGAAAAACGGTATGCAATAACGGTAATGCATTCAATATTTACCAAAATATTATACCAATATGGTAGAAATCAATCATAAAAATGGATAAAATGTAATAATATAGGTAAACGACAATATACTTACTGAGATAAGGCATAAACAAATCGAATAATATCCGTGCTGTAGCCTAAAATATGTTCATGAGCTGTTGATTTCTGGACCAGTATCCGATAATTTAATAATAGAACACGTGTTCTCATTTTTAGGGGGGTTTTAGGGGTAACTACTTTATTACTCATGGCGCTGCTGTACGGAAACGAGTGGACATAGGAAGCTTTAGTTTACAGATTCTGGTGTGTAAAATCAAGCTCTACAAGTCTGTAAGAAAAAATTTACCTAAATGAAACTTTAAAATTGACCGTGTTTTTGCGAAAGGCTGAACTGTGGTATGGTGATTTCGTAGATTTTTCCCCTGTAATTTATTATTATTTCGCTAGCACGTTTCGTTATATGTGGTTTCGTTGTATGACCCCCCCTAAACCTGAACGGGATCAAGACTCACCTACATGCAAATTTTGAGGACACAAAGTTGGACGGTTTAGGCGTGCATCGCGGACACACACACACACACACACACACACACACAGAACCTTGGCTTTATGTATATAGATGATTATTTTTCCCTCCATCAAAGAGATTATATGATTGGTTCTCTTGATTTCTTTATTACATGAGAGGTGATGGAAGATTAATTTTTTATTTCTTTATTCTTTTATTTATCTATTTATTTATTTACTTATTAATTTTTTTTTTTTTTTTTTTTTTTTTTTTGTGAGTGATGAAAAGCCCAAATTATCGAAATGTTTGATTAGATTTTTCAGAGTTTCGTGAATGAAGAAAAAAACAAATTATCGAGTTGTTTGATGTTCCAGGGATTTGTGAATGAAGAAAAAGCCAAAACTATCGAAAAGCTAGATTAAATTTTCAGATATTCGTGCTTGAAGAAAAAGCCAAAAATATCGAAATGTTAGATTAGATTTTCATAGATTAGTGAAAGAAGAAAAAGACAAATTTCTCGATATGTTTAATTTTTCTTCCAAGGGTTCGTGCTTGAAGAAAAAGCCAAATTATTCTCGATGTGTTTATTTTTTTGCAGGGACGCTTGGAGACTACACACAGGCCGTCAGTATTACATCCCAGTGTCCCGTAAGACCCTGATCAACTTGGGCTTCGTCAGGCAGGTCACCTTTGGCAGTCTTGCACAGGAGAAGGCTCGCACCGTACTAGTCAATGGGGCGTGGAAGAAAGCAGCAGGTAGGCAAGGTAGAGGAGTGGAAGGAAGGGAGAGGGGTAGGGAAGGAAGGGAAGGGAGGGAGGGGTACAGGTGAGGTAGATAGGTGGATAGGGAATGAAGGAAGGGAGAGGAGTGGAAGGTAGGGAGGGAGAGGAACAGGTGAGGTAGATAGGTGGATAGGGAAGGTAGGCAAGGAAGGGGAGTGGAAGGAAGGGAAGGAGAGGAACAGGTGAGGTAGAGAGGTGGATAGTGAAGGAAGGGAGGGAGAGGAACAGGTGAGGTAGAGAGGTGGATAGTGAAGGAAGCAGGGTTAGGCAGACAAGCAGGGGAAGGTAGGGAAGGGAGGGAAAGGGACGTGAAGGGATGGGAGGGGAGTAGGGATAGGCAGTAGGGATGGGTAATAGCATCTCAGTTATGTTTATAATGTTGTTCTTTGTTGTGGTTTATAAGAGATGGTACAAGAAAGATCTGCATAAAACTTTTGAATTAGACAACTACAACATCCACTTCTCTTCCTGTGTGTGCATAAAACTTCTCTTCCTATCTCTCTGTGTGTGTAGTAGTAGTAGTAGTAGTAGTAGCAGTAGTAGTAGTAGTAGTAGTAGTAGTAGCAGTAGTAGTAGTAATTATAGTAGTAGTAATAGTAGCAGCAGTAGTAGTAATTGTAGTAGTAGTAGTAGTAGTAGTAGTAGTAGTAGTAGTAGTAGTAGTAGTAGTAGTAGCAGTAATTGTAGCAGTAGTAGTAATTGTAGTAGTAGTAGTAGTAGTAGTTTGGTCAGGCAGGGGGGGTCAATGCTCTCACTATCCCTGACGCATGATAAAAAAAACAAGGACTTACTCTGTTTGGTGGGGTTAACTTTTTCACTGGGGACCTTCGGCTATAGAAAATTGCATTACAACTTGTAGTGGAGCCAGGCCTTCAAAGGAGGGTGAGAGATTAATAGGGAGAACATGGGAAGTGAGGAAGAGATAGAGATTTGTGGGAGGGAAAGAGAGGAGGAGGAGGAGGAGGAGAATGATAAACAGAGAAACGTGGGAAGAGAGAGAATTGTGAGAGGAGGAGAGAGTTAACAGAGAAGGAGAACGTAGGAAGTGAGAGAGGGAATGAGAGAATAGTAAAGGATAATGATGTATTGAATAAACAAGTATACTTTTATTAATCCATAGTGGAAATAACAATGCTCTAATTATCACTAAACTCAATGCTAACAAACAGAATCACACACTTGTTTACTGAAGGTACGAATATGTTTCCTGGCACAGTTTAGGGGAATCAGAAACCCTTTATAATTTGATGACTTTAACTTGGATTGACCTGTGCTGATTTGTGCTGACCTGACCTAACTCTGCTGCCCCCACAGGTTACTTCATTGACCTGTACGAGAAGGTAGGTCAGGACCCGGTGACCTCCCTCATCACCACCAGCAGGACGGTGTTTGAACAGGTCATGTCACAGCTTTCCCAAGACCAGTGACGTAACAGTAACGTAACAGAAAGCTTGTCTAGTGACGTCACAGCTTTCCCAGGGCCTGTGACGTCACAGAAAGCTTGTCTAGTGACGTCACAGCTTGCCCAAGACCAGTGACGTAACAGTGACGTCACACAGAGCTTATCTAGTGACGTCACAACTTGCACAGGGCCAATGACGTCACAACTACAATTTATAAACACATACAGTTAATTAATTACGAAGGTAATTGTTGGTGGTAGTAAATCTGGAACAGCTGCATCATTCCTCCAAACTAGTCCAAGCAACAACAATAACAACAACAACAACAATAAAACAACAACAACAGGCCAACACCATTATTTTTTTGTTCATCTGGTCCTGTTTCTTGGCATACTTTGGAGGAATCAATTTAAGGCTCTCCAACGTAAAGTAGCAAAAGTATATTATTCTATTAAATGTAGTAGTTCTTGTTATGTAATGTACTGTAATGTGTAAGTATAAGTGTAAGGTGTTAGTTATGTAATGTACTGTAATATATATATAAGTTCGTTCCCTCAGCCAAACACAATAGAAATAAAATCACATGTAGTTAGACTGAGTAAACAACTGAGTATAGATGGTGAACTGTATACACACACATACACACACACACAGAGTATAGATGGTGAACTGTACACACATACACACACACACACAGGATAGATGGTGAACTGTAAACACACACACACACACACACACACACACACAACAGAGGCTAGATAATGAATTGTACACACACACCCACACACCCACACCCACACACACATACACAGGATAGATAATGAACTGTACACACACACCCACATACACACACACAGGATAGATGATGAACTGTACACACACACACACACACACACACAAAGGATAGATGATGAACTGTACACACACACACACACACACACATGATAGATGATGAACTGTATACATACACACACACACACACACACATATATATTAGATGGTTAACTCTGCTCTGTCGTTCTAACCTCAGATTAATTCAGTCCTATTGTAGCTGGCTGAGGAGACCAAATTTTGTATCCCATTGTATGTCTCAGAAGTGGAACTATCCTTTTATTTTATGTATACCTCAAACTCGGGACTGTAGGGTGTCAGTAGCCCTTGACTCTTGTGAGGCCCCGAGATTATTGGGTGTCGCACTAGATGAGACAGTGGAGCTTCGTGGTGATGTTGGTATCGTAGCTTCTCTTCTGTCCCACTAGATGACCACACCTTACTTTTTATACACGTCACTAACATCAGTACATAAGTAGTTGTCACATGTATTATACAGAAAATATTCGTAGTTTTTTGTTCAATAATAACAAAACTATCACTTATTTAACAGCATGGGTTTTTTTTTCCTTCCTGTCCTTATATATATTGCATATCAATGTGTGTGACTGTGTGTGTATATGTAGTGTGTAGTAGTATAGTGTGTAGTATGTAGATTGCAGTGTGAGAGAGATATTCCTGCTACCAACGGGGCCTTTTTCTACATGAAGGGGATAGATAGTACAGTGTTGGTAGATCTGGAGCAACTGACTGATTCCTCCAAACCAAACTATTCCAAGGGCAACGACAGGCCACCCTCAATAAAATTTTGTGTTAATCTGGTCCGTCCTGTTTCGTGGCATACTTTGGAGCGCCGTAATTAATTCCTCCAAAGTATGCCATGCAGGAAACGGGACCAGATTAACACAAAATAATAATGATGGCCTGTTTGTTGTTGCTTGAAATAGTTAGGAGGAATCATTTGCTCCAGATTTACCAACACTGTACATACATACGCAGCACTAAATCACAATAATAAAAACAGAACACGGCGGTACACACACACACACACACACACACACACACTCACCAAAAATACGAGTGACAGGAAGAGTGAGCCAGAGCATCCATCTGTTTACATCCGGGGAACTGTAAACCAACAACAACAACAACAACACAAATGGAACTGATTTCTCCCCTACAGTTATATATGTGGGCCAATCACACACACACACACACACACACACACACACGCACGCAAGAGGAGAAAAAGATGTACAGAAATATAGTTTTTCAAATAGAGTAATAGAAAAATGGTACAAATTACCGGAAGTGGTGTGTGTCAAAAACATACATAACTTTAAAGAAAAATGTGATAATTGTGTTTTAAAAACGGGAGATTAAGAGCTTGACTCAATCCTGTAAAGATACAGATAGGTAAGAACACACACACACCTACTCCTGAATTTATCACGAATAGCATTATGGCATGCATTAAATGAAATAAATAAGTGAACTACAATAAATAATAGATAAACAAACAGACAAATAAAAAACACTTGGTAGGGGAAATAGAGACACGAATGGCTGTGTGTATATGTGCAGTCACGAGCACTAATAAGTATACAGCTTTGAACAGTCCACCAATTCACCAACGAACTCATTTCAATGGAGATATTATTGTGCATTATATTTACTGTGTCTCTAGGTATTCCAAGCACACCTGGATACTTATTTGTGCTCGTGACTGTCCAATTCACCAACGAACTCATTTCAATGGAGATCTTATTATGCATTTGTTTACTGTGTCTCTAGGTATTCCAAGCACACCTGGATACTTATTAGTGCTCGTGACTGTATGTGCTGCCCTGAATACGACTGAAAAAGCATATTAGTTGTCTCTTGTTCCTGCTCCATAATGTTTCTTGTCCTTAAATTGAAAGTCGCTATTCATTTGTGTGCATATATAGATATTTAGAAGCAAAGTAAGGCCATTCTATAGGTCTCATTTAGTAATCCCAGTAACGACACTATTTTCTTTGATAATCTCTATATAGTTGATATTTGACACTTTCATCCCTCCCATTTATATATACAATTTTAACTTGGATGTCATTACTTTTGTCAACTATTCCAAGAACTCTGAAGAAGGAGCCAGCCGGATCATTATTAAGTTAGTAAAAGTTAGTAATAAGTTAGTATTAAGTTAGTAAAAGGGAAGCAGTATTTGTTTCAGTTGTTAAGAAAGAGGGGAGCATTAATTGTTTCATTATTTGTTTCATTTGTTACGAAAGGGGGGAGCATATATAACTTGTTTCAGATGTTTGGAAAAGGGGGAGCATAATTTATTTCAGTTGTTTAGGAAAAGGGGAGCATAATTTGTTTCATTTGTTTGGTTGGTGCTGCACCGTAGCAACTGTTTCTACTCTACGACGACGACGACAACAACCACCACAATAATAACAACAAAATCCACCGCAAAGTTGCCAGTGCTTGAAATTTTTCCCTAGATCTTGAAATTTTTTAGGACACCTTGGGATTTTTGGAAATTTATGTCGAATATTGAGCATTTCTAGGGATTTTAGTATCTGATTGGCTAAAACCTTAATTATTCCCATTATTTCGTGTTATTAATTAGGTAATTACGATTCATGCACGTGTAATTTGGCTCGTGTGACCAAATAGTGAGATAACAAACCAAAATATCATTAATTATAAACAGAATCATGTCTTATTTCAATATAATTTTGATGATAAGTGCATGCAGTCAACTTTTGGGGAAATTTAATTGTGTCTATCATGTTCCCATTCTCCTTCTGTCAAAAAATAGGGAGAATGGGAAGGTTTTGAACGAGAGAATGGGAAGGGTTGAAAGGAGAATAGGAAGGGTTGGAAGGAGAATGGGAAGGTCTGGAAAAAAGAATGGGAAGGTCTGGAAGAAGAATGGGAAGGGTTGGAAGGAGAATGGGAAGGGTTGGAAAGAGAATGGGAAGGGTTGGAAGAAGAATGGGAAGGGTTGGAAAAAGAATGGGAAGGGTTGGAAAAAGAATGGGAAGGGTTGGAAAAAGAATGGGAAGGGTTGGAAGGAGAATGGGAAGGGTTGGAAGGAGAATGGGAAGGGTTAAAAAAGAATGGGAAGGTTGAAAAGAGAATGGGAAGGGTTGGAAGGAGAATGGGAAGGGTTGGAAAAAGAATGGGAAGGGTTGGAAAAAGAATGGGAAGGGTTAGAAGGAGAATGGGAATGCCTGAGAAATTATATAGATGACTTAAATATTTACTTTGAAATACGATAGAGCCAATTAAACGTCAAATGTAGGCCTATACGTAAAATTAATACAATCATTATACCGAGCTAGGAATATATTTATAGGCCATGTATAGCCCATTGAGGGTAAAAAGAAAGTCGTAATTATTGCTGTAAACTAAAAAATAACCTGAAATAATAATGAGTTAATCAGTTTTAGTGAATGAATCTATTTAAGTTTAGGGTATTTTAGGGAACAGTATTGGGAATTTTATAATAATATTTTTCCTTATAATATTTTTTTTTCCTGATTGGCACGCCCCCCTCCCTGCCATTATAAGAGAAATAATCTAATATATTCACACTTAATTAATTCCTGAGCTTTGTGTTGAATTAAATAAGTGTGTGTAGAATTAAATAAGTGTGAAAAGAATTAAATAAGTGAGTGTTAAATAAGTGTGTGTAGAATTAAATAAGTGAGTGAGGAATTAAATATGCGAGTGTAGAATTAAATAAGTGTATGTGTGTTAAATAAGTGTGAATAGAATTAAATAAGTGTGAGTCAAATTAAATAGGTGTGAAGCTAATTAAATAAGTGTGTGTGTGTGTATAGATGCTGATGATGACTGGAGATAAAGAAGACATAGAGACGTTAACCAGCCTCTCAAATGATGTGAGTATATTTACACCATTTAATTATAGTTTAAATATGTATTATAAGCTTATTTAATATTACAGTAATGACCTAAGTTAGTACAGTACAGCTCCACCCTAACCTAACACAACCTATTCGACTTAACTTGACCTGACCTGATCCAACCTAACCTAACACGACCTAATCGACTTAACTTGACCTGACCTGATCCAATCTAACCTAACACGACCTAATCGGTTTTAACTTGACTGACCTGATCCAACCTAACCTAACCTAACACAACCTAATCGTTCTTAACTTAACCTGACCTGATTCAACCTAACCTGTCTTAACCAGGCCTAACCTAAGCCCAGAAGTTGCCCCGTCATAATTAAGGCCTAATTGGATAGCCCATTTATATCAACAGATAAAGACCTTTCAGCAACAACTAAGAAATATTTTATAGTTCTCAGAATACCACCAGACAATGCTTCTTATAGGCAGAAAGTACAGCTGAGATATAAAATGATAACTCGTTTTGCATCTAGCAATGATTTCAACATTAGATATATGTTGTGGCTAACCAAATTATTGTATGTCACAAAAAAAAAAAAAAAAAATCCCAGTGCCTCAGACTCATAGATAATAATAATTGTTAACAAAATAAAATCTGATCATTTGACAGGAGTTTCTGGCAGCATGGGACAGCAGCCTAAGTCAGCTGAAGGGATCATCACTGACTTCCCCACACCCTCACGCCAAACAAGCCTTTATCCACACCCATCATGACCTGAAGGTGGGTGCGGAATGGTGAGAGGAAGTGAGAATGTGAAGAAGGAGAGGTGAAAGTAGGAAGGGACAATGGAAGTGAAAGAGGTTGTGTATGAATATGAGGTGGAATTTTGACAAAGATGGAAAATGAACTGTTTTTAGAGGTTAGAAGGTATATGTTCAGGATAAAGAATGGGAAATACAGGTACCAAGTTTCTATGATGTGCTGTCACTTATAAATGTTTGTTTAATATCATTATGACATACAGGAAAAGAACTATATCTATAGTAATGTGTGAGAGTAACACAGTATGTAAAACAGGTTGATGGTGATAGTGGTGATATGATGGTCAGAGTGGTGTTAGCAGAGTTGAACATTATTGGAGTGAAGTAGTGAGGTTACTATAATGTTGTGTGGTTAGGTGTGAGGTTAACACAGCGTTTAGTACAGGTTGCTGGTGGTGATGCGATGGTCAGAGTGGTGTCAGCAGTTGGACGGTGGACAGGGTCAGACCTCACATCTCATCTCACCTCAGCCGGTCTACAGCCAGAGAGAGCAAACCTCCTCTCATCACAGGTGTGTTGTTTAGTCTTGTCACATGGTTAATACTATCCCTGCACATACAGATATTCCGGCCCTCACAAACTCAGTCATTTTTTTCTTTCCCTCTGTCATGTCAGACATACCCTGGAAAATCTTGTCCTCTGTGTAAGGAGTAAATATAACGCTATACATTTTTTTCACATTGTTTCACATTGTTATATACATACTAGAATCTTATGTGACCCTCTGAATGTTTGTAGTACAGTATATGCTATTGTAAAGTATTGTCCTGTATAGGTGCTAGATTCTCCCCACACCTTGAAAAAAGAGAAATGGGGTATTAATTTGCTGTAAGGTATTGTGTAATATTGATAAATGTTTTCTTTATCATCCTGGCTAAAGGTATATGACATCCAAGGCCAGGCAATATTGAACCAGACATGTAAAGATAAAGAAGTTCATGTACTGTACAAGAAAGTCTCAAATCTCTGTGACTCAGACAGTTGAATAATGTCATTATCAAGCAATTTTTTCTTAGTAATTCTCTAATTAATCAACCATATTAGCCGATGATCCAACCACAATTTCACACCACAGAAGAGTTTGTTTGGCTTTATTGTGCCATTCAGTGGGCTGTGAGATGAAGAAGATCCTGTACAAGCTTAATTTTGACTTCCCTCATGCCATTGTGGTAAAAGAAATCAGATATAAATTGTAATTACATTTCATAATACAGATGGAGAGAGTGAAACAGCTGACATCTCCTAACCTAAACCTCCGGCCTCGTGAGCAGCTTGTAGATCTTCAGTGGAAATTCGGAGGTCAGTGTAGGGGACTCAATGAAATATCCCTAGAATTTGTATTCATAGTTGACAGTGCTCATTGTTTTAATAATACTGCACTTGTGATATTCACTCTTTGCTCTTGTGTCTCAACTGTATAAAGGGGAAGGAAAAGATGTACTTCTGACTACTATACTTTAAATCATTACAGTGGTGGCAGGGAGCAGTGTGGATGGGGAGACAGGGAAAACATTCGTACAGGTCAGTAATGAATTATCTTCTGTCTTTACAACCATCATTTCCTGCTGGGGTTATAATGTTGTTGTTGGTAATGCTTCTTGCTCTCAGTTGTTGTTATATTTTTTGTACAATATTTTTCTTTGTAACTTATTTCATTTTGAATATATATATACTATAAAATACAATATTTAATGATTGGATATACAGTAGGCCAACATCTTTTACAGGATAGCCATGATACAAGAGCCTCTGAGCAGTTTTTGCCGATGTAGCTCATTGCGTTTACATTGTCAGGATGATTTAGAACTCCACCAAGGGCCTGTATGTATGATTATCCCATACAAAACCATACAGTACTATACCCATTTCATCCCAGCAATACCATCCCTTATTTCTTCCCGGCAATACTATACTATACTGTACCCATTTCATCCCAGCAGTACAATACTCATTTCATCCCAGCAATACCATCCCTATTTCTTCCCGGCAATACCGTCCCTCATTTCTTCCCGGCAGTACTATACCCATTTCTTTTACAGGTTCAGTTCCGGTCTAGCCTTCCCGATGACCAGACCCACACCAGAACACGAGTTGTAGAGATGTCACTGCAGGACTTCTACAATTTCCTGCACCAGTTGGAGAAATGCCAGGCCAGTCTCCAACTCATGAACTGTCTCTGATCACAGCTGAGTTTAGTTAAGTGGGTAAGACAGTGTTGGTAACTGTCTGAAGCAACTGATTCCTCCAAACTATTCTAGGCAATAGGATGCCATTATTTTTGTTAATCTGATCTTGTTTCTTGACATACTTTGGAGGAATCATGGCATTCTAATGTACCAGAAATATACTATCCTCTTAAGGTAGCCATACTACTATCCGTAAAGAATTGCCTAATGGGTTCCTTATCATATAATGTATAAGTACAATATAAACATGTTAGTAGCATCATTAATTTAGAATAACTTCTTCAACTTGTTAGATACTGTTTTAATAAATAAAATTTATTTATAATCACCTTAGTTTTATTTCTCCATATCATTAATAAGGAGGTACAGTGTGCTGTACTCTACTGCTGTAAAACATAGTGTTAAACTTTCACAGAGTTGTTCATTACTTCATTACAGGGATACACATTTTTTTGATACTGCTTGTCAGTTCACGTTTTGTGTTTTATCAAGGGTTTATTACATGATCAAATGTCAAAAGCAAGGTACAGCTCTCTCTCACTAAATGATGCCTCACCATACACTATATTGCCTGTATTGTACAATAGATTTGTTTACTACCCATTTTTCATGACACTAATGCTGAAACTTGTGTTTACTACTGTATGATCAGTAATAGAATGCAGAGCAAGGCTAATAATCCCCCTTGTCCTGGCTCTCTCACACTTTTGTTCAGTTTACAGTGACTCAGTGCAAGTGGTATAATTTTATACTATACTGTATTTCTATATTTCAATACTATACTGTATTTTCATGTAATGTACTCTACTATACTGTATATAAGAGTATTTTCTTTATTTTTATATATATATATATATATATATATATATATATATATATATATATATATATTTCTTTACATGGTATTTCTTCATTACAGCAGGGTACTAAGAAACTGAAGAAAAGCTGCTAATCTCTTTCTAAAGAAAGTCCAAAAGAAATAAAGTAATGTGTGAAGACACCAGGGTGTTGTTTGTCTTCAATATGTGTGGCCAGTTTTTATCATCTTGCTTTCTGATAGCAGTGTATGACATGTATGACTGACAAATGTCTGTCCTGTAGAATTATACTAAGTTGTAAGTTGAAAATGTTGTGATTTTATAATTGTGTAGTATTGATATTCAAGCAGGGAGGCACAATCTGCTGTACTCTGTCATTCAAGGAATACCAAATATCCTGAGGGCCAGACACATCTCCATTCATTCCAGTCTTTCTACATTCTTCCTTTTGATTGGCCAGGTTTTACTTCCAAATAGCATTACACTCTTCACACAGGTAGCATTGATTTTACCCTTCATATAAAAAGATAGATTCATCATGGTCTAGAGCAGCAATAACTTTTTTCCAATTTATTCCACCCACTTTTTAACCCTGTAGGGAAATTTGCCTCTGCTCCACCTCCTGTACTGATTCAAATCACTATGTAATAACATTCCTTTACACTCTCTAGAGTCTCAACATAAATATCAACCCTTTGCAATCTTGATTCTACTGTACTTGATTTCTATACATATAAGACATTTTAAATATAACAACATCTTGCAGCCTACAGATACACCACATCATTTGTGTACTTAACAGTTTAATATTGTACATTCATATGGGTGATACAGTACATATGCACAAACAGTCCTTCCTGGCTGTAGTTTAGTAACTAAATCTGGTAATAATTATGTGAGTGTATGTTTAATTGTCACTAGTTTTATTCCTACTAATTCTTTAAAGGTTTGAATTGACACATAATATTTTGGTGATGATTTAGCAGAGTTTTGTTAACACACTGGATGCAGCTGATGGGAAAGACAGAGTGTATATAGATAAGAAACACAAAATCTTTTGTAGATAAGAAATCTGGGAAATAGCATATGGTTTGTTCCCAATTTCACCCCACCTCCCTCCCTCCCTCCCTACCCCTACCCCATTAGTGGGTATTACCTGCTTGAAATGTGGGTGCCCCTTCAGACCTCAGCCAATCTATTTCCTCATTTACACTGTCCATTCTTTTTTCTTGTGTCGCCTTTCCTATTTTCCATTATCCCATCTTTCCTTCTTTAATTTTATCCTTTCTGTGTCTCCTCCTCCTTTGTCATTCTGGCCTGCCACATTCTTCTTTTCTACTTTTCTTCTTACTTTCCCTCTTTTATTCCCTTTCAATATCCCCATTTCCTGCCTCCCACCTTGCTTTCTCCCTCCTTGCTCCTATTTACCACCCACTTTCATTATTTCCTCTTACCTCCCCCATCTCCCATGCTTCCTCGTACCTCCTACCTACCCCCACACTGCACCCCCCCACCACACCACCCTGCCTACCCCCATCCCTGGCAACACCTACTAGTTTCACATATAGTTGATAACAGTTTGGTTGTGTCCAGTAGTGGGAATCCAACTTTCCCAACAACGTATACTGTACCCGTCTCTCTTTACAGTGTATATTAACTCTCGGTATACTAACAACATATATCTTTATTATTATACAGTACAGTATTATATCAACAGTTAGTGGTAATATTATTCTGAATATAATGTAACAGTGTTGTATTCTATTGTGAATTATAATTTTACTGTTGTGCTTTATTATTTAAACTAATTTTATACTGATGTATTCGTATGTATTCCAAGATACTTAAGATATTTAAGAATTTTAGATTTTTGGATGCATATGTTTTTGCTATACAGTAATTCTCGTACAGTAATGGTACAGTTTAATGTCAGTCACCTCTAAATTTCTAGCAAGACCGTATCATTCTCTAAATATCAATCACACAAGCACCTGTTACTTTCTTTACCCATCCTTCACCCTCCACTCTAGGGGCCAAATTTACTCCTTTCTGAATTGCTATTGTCAACCAAACCCCTTTATACAAGTTAAAAATGAGTAAAACCTTAGTCTGACTACAATATAAGATTTAGGAAAATATACCTCTTGTGATAACTGTCTAATAAGTAACCGTCTCAAAGTTTGCAGGATGAGAGGAGTGGAGATGGTGTTGACAGTGGTGGTGTTGTGTGGACTGGGTGTGTTGCTGGGTTATACTGAGGCTGACTTGGTGTTGGCTGGTGGGGGTCTTGCTGATGATAATGCTGATGTTTACGGCACCATTGTTGACCTTGCTGTAAGTAGCCATAGTTTGTTTGTGTGTGTGTGTGTTGTTTTTTTAACTAGTCAATACTGTAATGTATTTTGAGCATGGGAGAGAAGTCAGTACAGTAGTGATGTGTGTGGAAGATGGTAACAATTAAATGGTTGATAAGTGTGTGTGAGAGAGGAAATGGCAGGAGAAGAAGTAAAGAGGGTGACAAGGGGGAGCTGAGGGGAGATATTAAGAATGGTATGAGATGAAAATATACATAGCTTGCTGTACTGTCTATGTATGTAGTACCTCTGTTTATTGGATTGTCCCTCCTACTGTGTATTCATCTATTGTAGAGCTCTCTTTCATTCTTTCTGTATATTCATCTAAATCTATCTTTTATCTTCTTTCTGTACTGTATATTCATTTAGATTTATTTTTCCCTTTATATGTATATTCATGTATCTCTATCTCTCCTATATCTATGTACCTGTATTGTCTCTCTTTACCTCAGGGTGGACCAGGGGTGGCCAACATAGGAATCATCACCACTGCGAGTGCCGACCCCCTCGACTCAGCCACCTTCTACCAGGACCTCTTCATCAACACGTACGGAGCCGCCTCTGCCACCTGGATATCTGTTACCGAGACCAGTGGCAACGCAGACACACAGGAGGTGAGGCTGTAGCTGTAAGAAAGTGGAAGGGGGAAGATACAGTTTCCTCCGATTAACAAGCAATGCATCAGGTGGCAATATGTGGCACCACTGTGTTTGTTTACTAGTAGGTAATAGTAAATGAATGGATCCACCATAATGACTCAATGTAAACAAACACAGTGACAAATGCCCTGACAGTCTACATATGCCAGTCATTAAATACAGTACCGGTACTATATATTACTCTTTGTTCTAACTTCCCGAAAGCCATTATGATCTTACCACATACAGACTACACCTCACTTGTCTCTTGGCAGATCTATGACTTGGTGATGGCTCAGACAGGACTCTTTCTTGGAGGAGGTGACCAGGCTCGCATCATGACTGCCTGGAGACGACCCAACGGTACAGGTCAGTCCCCGGTCTTGGTCTTCCCATTTCCAGATCATTCAGATATTTATTTTTAGATTCTGTGATGATTTGAATCTCTTTTTAACCTGTTAAGATATTAGCTATTGCTGTTAATTATATAGATAATTGAACCTACTCAATTCATTTCAACATAACTAAACCTGAACCAACCTAACCAACCAACCAACCAACAGCCTCCTTGGGAATGTCAGCCATCATTGCCCTGGAGGCTGGGGGAGGTGTGGTGGCCGGAAGCAGTGCTGGTGCAGCGTGTCAGGGAGCTGGACCAATGATTGAGGGGGGACTTTCTTACCAGGCACTCAGGTGTGTCCTAATGTCCTTCTGTCTTGTCCTGCAGTGTTATTAATACCATGTTCAAGTGTCTGAATGTCTTGGCCTGGTGTCTCAATCCCCTTTCACTCATACGTATACAACAAAGACCAAGACAGTTTTTACGGCAATAATTAGTGTAGGTCTGGCTCAAATGTCACGATGTTTTCTTAACATGAAGGCATAAGGATGGTAACTTGGCATGGAGGTCAATGATGGAAGTAGGACTGGCCATCAGTGTCACAACAATAAGTTCAACAGTCATCCTGAAGTGTCTTACTGTCTCTACAGAGCATAACATATGAGGCAAAAGGAGTAGGAAACATTACACAACATGGAATTATAACCACTGCCACAACCCCTCTCTCTCCCTCTTGCTCTCACTCACATATGTCCGGAATTACTACCCTCTGCCTCAGGTATGGTGCCTATGCTGGGGGCTACAACCCAGACTATCCCGATGATTTGTGCTATGATGAACTGGGGGGCCTGGGCCTACTGCCGGGCTACATCGTCGACACACACTTCTCCGAGAGAGGTCGTGAGGGCAGGTAGGTACTTCACATACAGTATACACCCATAAATGTCAATCTGGCATTTGGAATCTGAGATATTGTACATCCCTACAGCAAGAAACATAGCATCAAATAACTCAACATAGAATAGTATTAGCACTAAATCAATAACATTAATAGTAGTTCGTAGGTTGTTGATGTTCATATGTGGACTAGTGATAACATGGGCTTTAGTATAGACATAAAAACTTATATTTAGTTATGGAACATGAAAACAATATAAAAAGCTCTACACATTTTTTCAATTATACTTAATTATTATATAACATAGACCAACACACAATGAAATTACAGACTGATAAAGCTTCTATTGGACACTGGGTTTTCTGGTCGTGGTCTGGGAGTGGATGAAAACTCAGCCGTTCATATTGACTCCAATGGTACAGCCAAGGTTGGTCAACACACTGTGCACATTTCTCATTCACGATATAGTATTTGGTGATAATTCAATTTTTTGTGTAATTTTATCATAACTACTAATACAATACTTCAAGGGAGAGTAATATATATTTGGTCAACACATTGTGCACATATCTCATTTCAGGATATTTGATGATAATTACATTTTCTGTGTAATTTTACCATAACAGCTCATACAGTACTTATTTCAAGGGGGTGTATTATATTTTTCTCATTTTTGACACCTCCCAGTGGAGTGAAAAGGAAAGTTAAGATTTAAGATGTTAGCATCCGATATACAGAACTGGTAATGTGTGTCTGAGTAGTGAGTAAAGCTGGTACTTGCTGGTGTGTAATGGGACCAGGCCATTTACTGTTAAGGACCCTGTGATCGTGTATGAAACATTGTGACTTCAGATTTTTCCTGACTATGCCACGAAACAAGCTCCTTCAATGTAGGTGGTGTTTCGTGACAATGTTTGAAGGACTCACTCACCTCCAGTTTTCTGACTACAATATGGGGGTCCTTAAAGAACTGTTCTGGATTATGACATTTAAAAAGAATGATCCTGTGCATATGTTTACAGGTTTTGGGTACTGCTGGTGGAGTCTTGGTGGTGGATGTATCGTCAGTGGAGATGCTTGCTGGAGACTATTCTCGCTTTAACAATGCAAGAGTCTCATTTTACTCTGAAGGCGATGTTTTCAGTACAAACAATGGTGGGTAGTGCATTATTTTTTCATACCCTGTGGCATTTCAGTGTCAAACTTCAGTTTTCAGTACTGTACCAACTCAGCTTCCAGTTCTGACCTTTAGGAGTGTACTGTATTGTACTGTACCGTACAAGCAATAGTTCAGTGATATTCTCTCCCAGACATCCTAATTTTCATCATTTTCCATTGTACTGTACGTCAATATTTTCTCTCTCTTTATTTGATGTATATTTACTGCACATCATCTACCTATCATATCTTACTGAACCAGCTCATCCTCACCTCACCTCACCTCACCTCACCTCACCTCACCTTATGTTATGTAATGTCACCTCATCACAAAGCTAACAAAATATCATCCTCATTAAGATTCCTTTTCCCTTTTACCATGTGGTAGGCGGCCGAGACCCACACTATCTCAAACGCTTTCATTCTTTCTCTGTTTTTTACAGGGAGAATTTTTTGTTGGTGAATTGGAAGCTCTCTGATTCCTCCAAACTATGTCATGAAACAGATCCCCTATTAGTAACATTGGGGTGGTTTGTCTACTAAGTTTGGAGGAATCACAAACCTTCCAATTCAACCAACAAGAGAATCTCCCCTGAAATAAAACCTACAGTAAGTAGTTCCTTGTACCTTGGCCTCCGCTTTACAGATGGGTACATGATGGCTGAGTGGAAGACTGACCTGACTGGTAACGAGTACGCCCAAACTGCCCCGACCTCCTCCAACATCTTCTCCTCACCCGACGCCAACCAGAGGGAGTATGGCGTCTTCAGAGAAATGTCCACACAACTATGGGACTCAAAGTATTATTTTTTTTTTAACACACATTTAGTAGTCTCTTAAGGGGGTAGTACAGTGTTGGTAAATCTGAAGTAAATGATTCCTCCAAACAATTCCAAGTAACAGAACACCATTAATTTTGTTCATCTGGTCCTGTTTCCAGGCATACTTTGGAGGAATCAAGGCACTCCAATTTACCAAAAAGTAACTCTCCCCTTAAGTCTTAAGGATTTATAAAGTGTTTCATTTGACTTAACTTGATTATTAGTCATTACATTGATATTAATGACAGTACTTCAGTTAATATAGTTAAGCAATAATAATGTAGTTTTTGTAGTCAATTACTAATCAATAGCTCACATCTATTAAAAATACTAGAGATGTAGTTATAGCAATAATAATGTAGATTTTGTAGTCAGTTAACCAGTAGCTCATATCTAGAGTTGATAGTCACAGAGTAGAATAGCAGCAACCACAACAACTCAACTCTCCTCCCATTCCACAGACAGTCGTCTTCTGTTCATGATTCGTATGAAAAGAACCCAACATTTGTGGTGACGCTAAACAAGAGTGACGGCATTGGGTACGGGGGTTACTCCTCATCCACAGCCATATGGGTCCTCTCTTACCATCGCATGGCTGTTGACATTGATTACATGTAGTTTGCTCAGAGGATGTGGCTCGCCTGACAACTTCTGCCTGTCAATATTATCTTTGTGCAATTTCTTTACTTAAAGCTACTGTAATATTTTCTTCATTCTTTTTGTCTCCCTTTTCATTTTTTTTCTTGTTTTGTTTTCCAATCTAGCTCATTGTATCCTTATTTTTTTGCTGAGTTTTTCCCCTCTTAATTCATCTTTCAATTTCCTTCACCTATTATTATTCCTTATTTTGCTTTTATACCGGTACTATTTTTTCTCTATTATTCTTTGTTTCCTTCCATTATCAACTCTTTTCTTTTCTCCATAATTTCTTTTTCTTTCATTTTTCTCATACACACATACTTATCTTTGTCCTCCCAACACAGAATGTTACCAGCACCTGAATAAACACTTTTAAAAATCATATGCATTATTTTTGTACCAGTAGTAACTAACCTATGCGTATAGTAGCAGTAGTGAATTCATGACACATATACTCCCCATGTGAAAAATAAATGCTCAATACATTAACCTTAATACCCAGAAAGAAAAGCTACCAGAGATTGGATAACTTAGTACTGTATTGAGCATGGGAATGGTAAGCAAGTCTTGTAATGGGTGATACTTGCATGGAACTGGCTCTCAATGTGACCAGTTTTGTGTGTCATTATTTTTAGGACACATTGTGCATCGATGCTGTTTGGCATGTGTGTACGAACATAAGGAACCTCTGTGGTCCAATGAATTATGCACTTATCTATACTGTACTTACAAACTCCCATTGTGCACTGAAGCTCTTTGAAATGTGTGTATTGACATGAGTAGCCTGTGTGGTCCCGTTGAATTATGTGCTTATATATAGGCTACTGTACTGTACTTACAAACTCCCATTGTGCACCACTGCTGTTTGAATTGTGTGTATTGACATGAGTAACCTGTGTGGTCCCGTTGAATTATGCACTTATATAATTATACTAACTATACTTATCAACTCACATCCTGAACATACCAACTCACCCTGTGCAACTTACTGATTCTTAGAGTACGAGTTATACCTGCTAATCCACACTATAATATACAGTAGCCTATTTACTAACCCACACCGTATGTATTAATCCACACTATAATATACAGTAGCCTATTTACTAACCCACCCTATGTACTTTAATACTGTATCCACCCTGTGATATAAACAACCAACCCATTTTGGTCAGTCGTTCTTACCATTTGGACATGAGGAAAGGAGGAATTAATACAATGGAGGTCTTAATGAGGATTTAAAAATGATGAATATTGCCTGTGAAAATGGTCTCTGTATGGTATGGTGTAGTTAGTAAGGTGTTCCAAAGATATTTATTTATTCTAGGTTGTGTATAAAAGTGGTTGTGAATTATTGTGATAGACAGTGAGGAATGGGTGAAGGTGTAGTAGATATGGGTTAGTCCTGGAGAATACACGTCATAATTTACTCATAAAAATGGGTGTTATAGGGATTGTAGTGTATTTATCATTTATCTTAATATTCCAAAGAAGTGAAAGTAACAGGAAGGCAAAAAAAACTATACTAGTGTGATTGGTTTACAGTACATAGGAAAGGAGGAGATAGAGTGCACCAGTGATTATCTATCTATCTATATATATATTCTAAAAGCGCGAGTATAATAAGTGTTAGAATTTGGTGCTTCAAATTTAAACATGAAAGGAGGGTAACAAGACTAACATAAATTTGAATCTACACGAGCATAAGAAACACGGATATTGCATTATACATAAATGTACACTTAATATTCCCAAAGCATATAAATAACAACCATTAATATATCAACAGAAGATCAAAGTTAGATAGATAACGAACCTATATTCTCAGCATAACAAACACGTCTATCGCGTTATACACCGAAGTAAACTTAATATTCCCAAAGCATATAAATAACAGCCATTAATATACCAACAGAAAAATCAGAGTTAGATAAAATATGGGAGTAATAAGATAAGGAAGGTGTGATGATGATGATGTAGGTGTGTGTCGCCAGATGGCATAGCGGCGGCGCGCGGATCAATATACACTCTTACAACTGAGAAGGAGAAGAAGGAGAAGGAAAGGGACTACATAGTGGACAGTCACCACCCAGCCCTAAATAATAATAATAACCATAATAATAATAATAATACACCCTCGCTCATCAGTCAGCCAGCCCTAAATAATAATAATACCTAATAATAATAATAATAACTTCTTCACTGAGTGGTGGTGGTGTTATTTGTTAGTTATTTATCGTGTACTTTTGCAGCATCGTACGTTTTACCAATTGTGTTTATTATATGTGTGTTGTGTGAGGGTGACATACATAGGCTACAAGTATACATAGCCTGATCTACCTATAGTGAGTGGCCACGAAGGCATCACAGTGAGGTGAGTTGTTGAAATATTTGTCAAGGTTTTTTGTTTTTTTTTGCACTTGCTTGGCTCGTCATGAAAGATAGGAAAGTCAGTCTCATTATTATTATTATTGAGTGGTGTTGCTTGTGTGTGTGTGTGTGTGTGTTGTTAATCTTGTTTATAAGGTTGTTTTCCTGTGTTGGTATCGTTGTCGTAATCAGCTTATAGTTAGTGTGTGTGTGTGTGTGTGTGTGTTGCTAATCTGATTTGTGAGGTCGTTTCCCTGTGTTGGTATCGTTGTTGTAATCAGCTTATAGTTTGTGTGTGTGTGTGTGTGTGTGTGTGTGTGTGTGTAGACGAAGAAGAGTAAATTAATGACATCTACACTACCTCCATTTATTGTCGTTCAAGCGAGAATAATGGTCATATTTCAACTGAGCTTACTGAGACTGGATTAAGGGGAGGTTCTTCTTCTCTTGTTGGTGAATTGGATGATCCCTGATTCCCCCAAACTATGCCATGAAACAGATCCCCTATCAATACCATTGAGGGTGCCTGTTTCCTGGCATAGTTTGGAGGGATCAGAGACCTTCCAATTCATCAACAAGAGAATCTCCCCTTATAGTCTATATTATAAACATTTCTAACGACTGTAAGTTATTTATTTATATATATATATATATATATATATATATATATATATATATATATATATATATATATATATATATATAATATATATATATATATATATATATATATATATATATATATATATATATATATATATATATATATATATATATATATATATGTGTGTGTGTGTGTGTTAATAATTATATAAACTGCTGGAAACATAATTATTTGTGGTGTATTGACTACTGATTATAGCAAAATATAACATTGGTGAAAACACCAACTATTATAAAGATGTTAATTATAAAACGAAATAAAATAATATATTGACAAGATTAATTTTACAAGTAGTCGTCATACAAACTATTTATTTCTGCTTTTTTCTAGATTTTCAGAGGTAAGGTCATTAGGTGGAGGTCAAATATAAGGGGAGAAACTCTTTACAGTATTATGGAAGGCTACTGAATCCTCCAAACTATGTCATGAAACAGATCTCCCATTAGTAACATTGAAGTCATGTGTTTCCTGGTATAGTTTGGAGGAATACATAGCCCTCCATTTTACCAACAAGGAGTAAGTATTCCACTGTCTAACTGAGAGGGTATAGTCTTGGCATTTTGGGAGACAATATTACCTCCATACTATTCCCAGCAACAGGCCAGACCACCAATATATTTGTTAATGAATCTGGTCCTGTTTCCTGGCATACTGTGGAGAGATCAACACGCTCTAATAATGTACCAAAAGTGTACACTCTCCTTAAGGACTCTGTGATCGTGTATGAAAATTGGTGGCTTTGGATTCCTACTGACCATGCCACGAAACAATTCCCTTCCATATAGGTGGTGTTTCATGGCAATATTTCAACGACTCATTATCTCAAAATTTCTTACTACATCACAGGGTCCCTTAACAAGTTTGTTCCGTACTGTAGGTAATACAGTATATATATATATATATATGAAAGTCTACGGTGTTTCACTAAATTTTTTTAAGTCATGAAGTCTACGGTGTTTGCAACCCACGTTTTACAACAAATCTTTTTATAAGGCATCAACTTTACAAACCCTTAATATTCAGATATGAGTTATATTACCTACAGAGATGTAGGCAATACTTTAATGGTAATTGTGGCTTGTTGCTTGGAGTAGTTTGGATGAATCAATTCAATTACCCTTTACTGCACCTCACATCTCACCAACTTTCTCTATTCTCTTCTCTTTTACAGTCGAGGGAGGAGCATGTGGGCGTGGGTGTGGGTGTTGGTGTGGGCGTGGGTGGGCGTGGGGTGTACGCTATCCATGCCCACACATTGGCAGTCCTGTAAGAGGGAGTGTGAGGACCATTTCACCAACACAGACTTACTCCAGGTGGGTACCCTTCTGGTTATCTATTTATTGATTTATTTATTTATATACATATATAATTATTTATTTATTTATTTTGGGGGGATGACTTTTTTTCTTTTTGTTTGTTTGTTTGTTTGTTTGTTTTTGCATTTATTTTATTTATTTATTTATATTGGTGGGTGTCTGTTTTTTTTTTTCTTTGTGTTTGTTGGTTTGTTTTTGCATTTATTTATTTATTTATTGTGGGAGGGGATCTGTTTTCTTTCTGTCTGTTTGTTTGTTTGTTGTCATTTGTCTTTTGGTGTGTTTTCTTTTATTGTTTTGGGTTT
>JAWQEG010003147.1:27500-30000 GCA_033782935.1 Petrolisthes cinctipes
GCATGACGGCCTTCCTGGTGGCAGCAGAGCGTGAGGCGTGTCAAGTGGGATGTCATCTACAGGCAGCGACTGCAGCAGGAACTCCACCCCGCCCCTCAGTACCTCGTAACCCCCTGGCATACTTCCAGCAGGTGATGTTCTCTCTGGCTGGACATGTTGGGCGTCTGGTGAGAGTGAGTTGGGCCTGGGCTGGTAGTCAGGCTCGGCCACAACCCCACTCACAGCCCCACCACCTTCAGTTGCCCCACCTCACTCACCACACACACCCACACAAGGAGGTCCACCAGATAGCACAGGGTGAGTGTTGTAAGATATATTACACGAGTGTGTGTCATTGGCAGATTAAGGGGGTCATCCACCAAGGGATATTATATGTTAGTGGAAATAACAGGTTAGTAAGCTTTCAGTGCGAGAGTAATTTAACCTGCATTATGAACGAATGCAATATTCCTGTGTCATTAAAATCCATCTGGCATTAGTTCAGATGTTTTATTTTGTTTTATCTAAGACAAAAACCCATGTTTAGAAATTACTTTGAGCATTGGGAGTGTAACCCTATAAAAAAATGTATATTGGTAGTCAGCGCAACACATAATTATACAGTAAACAAATACTTCATATTGGTACACCTTTCTCTGGTGCAGGAGTCGGTCATTACCACGAGCAGACACAGGGCGGTGTGGAAGGTGTTGGTGAGAAGCACAGGACAACTGGCAGTGACAGTCGAAGGGTCTACTACTCTCAGCTCTTGGGACACTACACAATTACCGGGTTAGTTGGTAGTTCAACTCTATATTTGTCTATCTCGATCTATATTTGTCTTATGGTTCTTTATGAGTCATAGAATATAGTTTTATCTTTACTTTTCCATCAAGCAAGAAAAACAGTCTGGTGATAGTCAGAGAATTATAGCATAATCATCAGCAGTTATTTGTTTACGAGTTGGTGTGATGCCAACTGACCTAAGGTAATCATTATTATCCCTTTAAACAGTGAGGGGAACCACGACACCAGTCACCACCACCACCACAACTGTCACCACCGCCACACCACCCCACAACAAGACACCCAACAACAACAACAACAACAACAACAGCAGCAGACACAGGGCCAGCAAAACCAGCACCAGACCCAACAGCAGCAACAACAACAACAACAACAACAACAGCAACAACAACTAGACCTACTGGAATGTATCTCAAGGAAGTCAGGTCTGCCTCGATGGTTCATAGCTGTCACCATCTTCACCTCAGCTCTGGTTATCCTGTGGCTCTGCTTTACACTCACTGCTCCCCCTGAAGACATCAAGGTGGTCAAGACAAAGGTAAAGGACTCATACACATACACCTTCTTCTATCTGACACACACACACACACACACTCTCTATCTACCAAGCACACACACACACACACACACACACACACACACACACACACACACACACACACACACACACACACTCTCTCTATCTACCACACCCACACACACACACACACACACACACACACACACACACACACACACACACACACACACACACACACACACACACACACACACAGGTAATACCAGACACACATTCACGTCCTCCTTTACTTTTTGGTGTCTAGGTTTTACACTATCATAAAAAAAAAAAAACTAATGAGAGACAAAGGATGTGGAGGTTCAACCAGAGATAGAGACTTATTTACCCTTGTGTCGTGTTTCAGCCTCCGGAGGTCGAGGTGGAGGATGACCTTGACGATGACCTGGACGATGACCTCACCTGCTCAGAGAAGAAGCAGCTGTTGGCTCAGGCCGATGACGTCATCAAGATCAAGATAGAAAATGTCTAAAAGGTCACACAGAAAACAAAAAACAAATGAGAGCCTTGTGTGCTTCCCCCTTAAGGGACCCTGTGATCGTGTATGAGACTTGGTGGCTTCTGATTCCTCCTGACTATGCCACTAAACAAGCTCCTTTAATGTAGGTGTGTGTGTTTCGTGGCAATGTTTGAAGGACTCGTTAACCTTCAATATTCTGACTACATCATAGGGGTCCTTAAGGCATGTGTGACCTCTCCAACAAGCATCATTGGGTTGGGTAACTTTATCATTGGGTTGCTATGGTTGGTAATACTACGCCACCACTAAAAGTCCCATTACTGTAGTTCATCTCACTCAATTGATTTCCCTCATAATGTGCTGACCTCCAGTACAGTATGTTATTCCCTCGAAGGTTCATAATAATATAAGGGTGTCTTTGTCAGTGTAACCTGGGGAATTCATACATGGGGTCTGTGGTATTGTACACTCGTGAAACAAAATCCCTAGCCCACTTGAGTGGAAGCCCGAGATCTGAAGCAGGCGGATTCTAGACGACAGCCCACCCACACCATCACAAAGCCACACACATTTCTAACCAATGTAGGCTTTGGGTGGGCTGTCGTCCAGAAACTGCCTGCTCCAGATCTCGGGCTTCGACTCAGGTGTGCCAGGGATTGTGGTGCGCGACTGTAACT
>JAWQEG010003147.1:35000-97557 GCA_033782935.1 Petrolisthes cinctipes
ATTGGATGTTAGTGAGTCCTTGAATTCAGCATTGCCACGAAACGCTACTTATATGGAAGGAGTTTGTTTAGTGGCATAGTCAGAAGAAATCAGAAGCCTCCAATTTCCATACACGATCACAGAGTCCTTAATTAAGTATACTCGTAGCAGGATAAGGATGTGAAAGAAAGGAAATGAAGTCTAAAAGGTTAATTACTCTAAAAGAAGGATAATAATTAATTGATATTCTTCTGTATATTAAATGAGTACTATCAATGACAAAAATAATTAAATAATGTCGTCGTGTAATTTGATGAAAATATAAATAATGGATATATATAGAGGTGTAGGAAAAGTATATAGTTTACCTTATGTACTTACTTGGTAGGCTACTGTACTTACGGCAGCGTTAGTAGCCTCTGAGTGTAGTATGTGTGTTGGTCTGCCTGTAGTGGAGTCCCATACTTGTACACTCTCATTACCACCAACCCAACTCCCACATACCAACTGTACACACACACACCACCTTATTAATACACCTTACATTAGTATTATTATTATTATTATTATACACACCACCTTGTTAATACACGTTATATTATTATTATTATTATTATTATTATTATTATTATTATTATTATTGTTATTATTATTGTTATTATTATTATTAGTATTAGTATTAGTATTAGTAGTAGTATTCACGTCACATTATTATTACATGTTACGCCACATTACACGTCACGTCACATCATTACATAACATCACATCATTACATAACATCACATCATTACACCACGTCACATAATTATTCATCTAGGCTTTGTAACTCACCTTGGCAGAGCTGGGATGGAAGGCCAGGGCAGGACCACGTATATGTACTCCACCTACCCTTCTTATTACATGACCATTACGACTATCCCACCATGCCAGGCCACGACCACCACCCACCACTTCACGCCCACGCCCGCACACCGCCCACACACGCCACCCACCCACCAGGCCCTCTCCCTCACTGCTGACACGAAGAGAGAGAGAGAGAGAGAGAGATGTTTTTCAGTAGATCTGTACACACACACACACACACACACACACACACACACACACACACACACACACACACACACACACACACACACACATATACACATACACACACATACACACACACACACACACACACACACACACACACACACACACACACACACACACACACACACACACACACACACACACATACATACATACACACACACTGACCTTGTATGCCAGGTGAGGACAGGTGTGAGAGTGTTGGGGTCACGTAAGGTAATGTGAGTAGGGGTGTAACAAATGACCTGACCCTCCCCACCCAATGTAGCCTTCACGTCCACTCCAGCCCCGCCCACACTCACGCCCACACTCCGACCTGTCCACACCAACACCCGCCCATCTGAATCTGTGGGTGGTGGGTGGGGGTGGGAAGAGGGATCATTATTTTAGGGCGATTAATAATAATAATAATAATAATAATAATAATAATAATAATAATAATAATAATAACAGGGAGAAATCAGACAGAAATAACACCATCATACATACCACTACCACTACTACTACTACTACTAATACTACTACTACTACTACTAATAATAATAATAATAATAATAATAATAACAAAGAGAAAACATATAGAAATAATAACCTCATACATACCACTACTGCTACTACTACTACCACTACTACTACTACTATTACTACTACTACTACTATTACTACTACTACTACTACTACTACTACTACTACTAATAATAATAATAATAATAATAATAATAATAATAACAATAACAGGGAGAAATCAGACAGAAATAACACCAACATACTTACTACCCCCACCACCACTACTACTACTACTACTACTACTAATAATAATAATAATAATAATAATAATAACTCACACGTAACCAACAGTGTACTATTCCCTCCCTGTCCACCCAACCACACAAGTGACGTTGCTGCTACTGGTGTTGTTGTTGTTGTTGTTGTTGTTGTAGTCGCTATTGGTGAAGACTGGTTGGTGTTGGTGGTGGTGGTTAGGGGGTCACCTGTTGGGGGGGGTACTACTGGGGGTTGGAGGGTGTATGAGAGTGACCCCGTGTTAGCTGTGTAGATCCTGACCTCCCCTGACCTGAGAGCTGAGGCTAAGAGGGCACCGTCTGGGGAGTACCGACAACACATTAGGTCACTGCCACACTCCCTGTTTGCAAAGGTACAGAGTGTGGCATTAGTTTGTGTGTGAGTAATTGGTTGGTTGGGTGATTATGTTATTTTTTTTTTTATTCATATTATTTCACTCATTTTGTTATTATTATTAATAGTTAATTGGTTAATTGGTTGGTTGCTTGAGTAATTTTTTTTTATTTATATTATTTCACTCATTTATTATTATTATTATTATTATTATTATTATTATTATTATTATTATTATTATTATTATTATTAGTTAATGATTGATTTAGTATATAATTATTTCTTCTGTCTCGTATAACATCCTTAAGGAGAAAATCCGGTGTTGGTAAATCTGGAGCAACTGATTCCTCCAAACTATTCTAAGCAACAGACCAACCAACAAACACCATTATTTTTGTTCATCATTGGAGGAATCAAGACACTCCAATTTCCCTTTATAGACTCACACAGTGGCTCGTATCTTAAGTTTTCCCTCCAGTGAGACAGAGGCTGGGGTGGATGGGTGGAGGCGAGTGAGGAGGGAGGCCAGGGAGGTGGAAGTGGAGGTGGAGGAGGTGGAGGTGCGTCTTCTTCCTGAGGGGGTAGTCTGGCTGGAGAGAGAGAGAGAGAGAGAGAGAGAGAGAGAGAGAGAGAGAGAGAGAGAGAGAGAGAGAGAGAGAGAGAGAGAGAGCGAATAGGTGAATATGTTCAGTTTTGTTAATCTAATAATGATAATAATAATAAAAATAATAATAACAATAATAATAATAATAATAATAACAATAATAATATTATACATGTTAATAATAATAATCATAATAATAATAATAATAACAATAATATATCTTCACTACACACACATCTCCATTACCCTATACACATCATCACAACACACCACACCTTCACTACACATCACACATCTTCACTACACTATACACATCATCACAGCACACCTTCACTACACTATGTAAATCTTCACTACCCTATACATATCTTCACTACATTATACATATCTTCACTACACTATGTAGGCTACATTTTCACTGCACAACACACATCTTCACAACACACCACACATCTTCACTACACTATACACATCTTCACTTCACTATACACATCTTACTGTATATATTTGTAGGTATCTAGCAAGTAACGAGGCGTAGCAGCTTCATGTGTGGACAACTGTACTTGTTCTTATTTCTCTGTAACCTTATAATACTGTCTGTGGGTTGGTGTGTAAGTATAGCCTACACACTATACTTTTTGCATAAAATAAAGTATTCATTCATTAATTCATTCATTCTTGCATTCATACTCCTCCTACGAAAAGTTTGCGAGAAGAGGCTGTAGCAGGCAACCTTTATGTATATACTTACATGATCATATTCCAGGTTAGCTATGAAACTTTATATGCAATGCAAAACCTGAAGAAATATAAAACACTAGACTAGACCAACTCTAACATCATAACAACACCTTACAAGGTAATGCTCTAGGAAACAGCGGTATTTAATGGGTTTAAGTACTTTTGTTAAGACACAGCAGAATTAGATCATTTTATGCAGTTATCATATATGGAACAAATTCAAGTCTCTTTCTGGCTCTAATTATAGTTAATATGAGAAAATAAGAGCATAATTATAATGGGTGTAAAGCGGCCGGGGTAATGTTTTGAGTCAATGGTGGGTATATAGGGTAATAAACTCCTCCCCTCTGGCTTCACTCTATATTATACCTCCATGATTTAAACACTAACCAGACAAAAATAAATATATGTTCATTTACTAATTAATAAACCTTTGCACCGACGACTTACCTGAGTGTGTGTGTTCGGGAAGGGGTGGGGCTGGAGGGGTCCTGTAGGGGTAGTGTTAGGCTCGTACCCACCTCCTCTTTCTCACTGCCCCCTGCTGGTGAGTTGAATTAATTAAGGGGGGGGGGGAATTTTGTGTTGGTAAATCTGGAGCAACTGATTCCTCCAAACTATTCCAAGCAACAGAACAACAAACACCATATAAATTTATCTTAGATTAGGGGGGTGCTGGAGGGTTTGGGGGGTGCGGGAATAGGGGGACAGGCTTGGGGTGGGTAGGAAGCCTGTCCCCTATTCCCGCACCCCCCTAACCCCCCCTCCTAAGCCTGTCCCCCTACTCCCGCACCCCCCAAAACCACCCCAAGCCTGTCCCCCTACTCCCGCACCCCCCAAAACCACCCCAAGCCTGTCCCCTACTCCCGCACCCCCCTAAACCACCCCAAGCCTGTCCCCCTACTCCCGCACCCCCCAAAACCACCCCAAGTCTGTCCCCTATTCCCGCACCCCCTTATATATAGTAATAAATTTATTATACCTGTGCTGGGACGCTGAGACATCTTTATATATCACAAGTTGCACAATAATAATAATAATACAGGGTGTGTGTGGTAGTGTTTAATTGTTAGCAAATTTGGAGCAACTGATTCCTCCAATTAAACTATTCCAAGCAATTAAAGCACAGCAACTCTTGATTCCTCCCAACTATTCCAAGCAACAGCAGGACACCATTATTTTTTCATTAATCTGCTGGCCTTGTTTTATGGTACATTAAGGAGGAATCATCAGAAGTATAAAACTCCCTCAATTAAGCTGGATGGAACAAACAACCTCTCTGTGTTCTCTTCCACTCGACTGAACCAACCAACTGCCTGACACACACACACACACACATACACACTCCTACTAAACGTTACCAAGGCAACCTGTGACTGAGAGGGACTACAAGCTTATTATATTATATTATAGTTTATTTCCACCGGATATATTTCATAGAAGGATTATAATACACTGTCACCGTAATGATACAATATGATAGAAGGCAGCTGACTCGATTGAATGTATTGTTTTGTTATGCATAGTAATAATTGATGTCCGGTCCCCAAGGAATTATTTTCTGCAGGGGGTTCAAGCCACAGATTTGCCACGGATGTTCTTGAATACGGCCTGACATTTCACCCTGTGTGTGTGTGTGTGTGTTCTTCTCCACCCTTGGCGTGATTGAGACTGCAGAAAATAATTTGTCAGTCCAGGAGGGGGCGGCGGGCTAGCAAGGCGAGCCCGGTATTGATCAGATGAAGTGTTACCCGCAATGTGAACCAGACTCTGATTGGCTAACCGGACTGAAGGCACGAACACTACACCAATGAGGAAGCTCGACACACTTCTTACATCACCGAGCAGTGATGTAATCTCGCGGTTTTCACGCCCAAGTTGTCTATTTTATATTGAATGGGTTACCGTCCGTGAAAAATACCGAACTACTAGAGTGTATGTAATAAGCAACGGTGGAGACTCTAATATTATAAACTAGTAATAACAAGAGTAAAATAACAGTACAAGTATAACACAAATAAGTGCAATTGTGTATATAAATAAGATCCTTGAGTATTCCCATTGGGTGAGTATTATGTAGGTAATTTTTAGCACCAGTAGAGACACAAATATTATAAACTAGTAAAAACAAGAGTAATCCAAGTATAACATAAATATGCGCAAATGTGTATATAAAATTTTGATAAGTTCCAAACACAGGAGTATTCCCAATGGGCTAGTAAATTGGGCTATAGTATTGTATGTGTGGGCGTGTTTTTGTAGTGCCAGAGGTAGCAACACTGTCCTAGTAGCAACCTCCTCAGTGCCATATTCCCAGCTGAGAAGTGGTCCCCTCGCCTTCACCTCTCTTTTATTTCCAGGCCAGCCACATACACACACCAACATGTCCGCTGATTCAGACGCACTCATCCCCATGTATTCCCCTTTCTTCGGCGCCATGGGAGCCTCAGCGGCGATGATATTCAGCGGTAAGGAGACTAAAATAAGCGCCATTGAGCGGGTCATGGAGGGGGCCGACTCTTGTGTGTGGTAAAGTCGGCCCCCTCAACCATATCCTAAACCTTTCGTAAATAGATAATTATACCAGCTCCCTGTCTCATATTTGTGGTGTAGGGTGGGGGGATGTGGTGTGGTGTTATATTAGGGTTTGTGAGAGGGAGATATGATGTAAGAGTGAGTGAGAGAGAGAGAGAGCTGGTACGTGTTTCATTGATCTGTGTAGTAGGGGTGGTGGTGGTGGTGGGAGGCTGTCTGACATACTATTTATTTATTTATTTATGTTAACCTATATTTACAGCACCATGTTGACACCCCCTTCATTCCCTTTTCTAATATATTTAAAAGTTAACATAAATGAGGTTGTATGAGATGAGATATACGTGTTAGGATTATTACATATAGGCTACACAGAACCGACACTCCCCTCACCACCCATACCCCTTGTCTGTACATATATGTGTGTATGTGTGTGATGACTGGCATTCCCGTCACCACCCACCCCTTGTCTGTACATATGTGTGTGTGATGACTGGCACTCCCCTCACCACCCACCCCTTGTCTGTACGTATGTATGTGTGTGTGTGTGATGACTGGCACTCCCCTCACCACCCACCCCTTGTCTGTACGTGTGTGTGGTGACTCAACCCCAGGGACAGAGAATAATAATGTGCTGTTGGTTTTCAATGGACAGTCATGCCTTCTCATAGTTATATTGTTTCTCTGGCAATATGGGTCTTTTTAGAGTATATAAATGTCTGCCATATGTTTTTTTTTTTTTTTTTTTTTTTTTTAAATTGGTAGACTATATTATACAAATTCATGATTCATTGGTCAAAAGTGACCTTTGGGATGGTCATGTAACCTACAAGATTATGGTAAGATAATATTATATTAACCTATGATAGTATAATTCTTATGAAGATAAATATATGAACTTTTAATTCATAATGGTAATAATATAATTTATATTATCCAGTAGCTTAATTGGTATAATATTCTTTTATAAAGGGAAAATCCATAAAAATGTAAATTATTAATCTGTTTAAAGTTTTATCATAAACTATAGCCCAAGATTAATGTATATACTTATACATTTTGTTTTCATTAGTGTCACTACATTATTAATTAAATTGATATTGCAAATATGTTATGTACTGTACCAGTACCTTGGTTGGCCCTCGAGACACTAACTGGTATAAGAATTATCCCTTGTAAGGTTTTGATTTAGACAACCAAGAATTATAAACCATGTAGTCTTAGGGAGAGATCACTCTCTTCTTAATGTCATATTGTACTTTATCAATGCAGGATCATACCATACCAAGCTTATGTTTAATCATATTTTAAAGATTTATTACTTTCACTTCAGCCAATGAACTTTGCAGACCATTCTATTCCATCATTTTTCATGTAGCTGGTGGTGCCATAGGTTTTTATAGCCTGTCACTGGAAGACTGTTCCATCATTGATTTTATTTGTAATAATCTTAAAAATTATTCTTAAAAAAATTTACAATATCATCATTTCAAACCATGTACAGTATATATCATTGCTATACTGTATAAAAATAAGCTTCTTGAATGGTACCAATACTGGTAACTTCAATTTTGCCAAGGAAGAAGCAGTGGGTGTGGCATGTCACACTCCCATTACACAACTCCCTTATTTATGTTCCAGGTTGAACCCACCACTGCTAAAACATGTTTAAAGATTCAGTGTAATATTGACTGAACATACTTTATACCATTTAACACTGGTCCAGGGCCTTAATACTTTAAGAATAGTTGAAACATGTTGTATAGATTTTTTTCTAAACCTTGTGCATAACTAATAATGAATGGTACCCAGGATAAAGCTACCTAACCTTATGTAAAAGGACCAACACATGAAGACTAGTGTACATTATAACTAAATATTGTATGACTTTGCAGCACTTGGGGCAGCCTATGGAACAGCCAAGTCTGGTGTGGGAATTGCAGCCATGTCAGTGATGAGGCCAGAACTGATCATGAAGTGTCTCATCCCAGTGGTCATGGCAGGTATCATCGCTATCTATGGACTCGTGGTGGCTGTCCTCATTGCCGGCAAACTCCACTCTGCCAGTGAAGGATATTCCCTCTACCAGTAAGTTGGACTGAGTAACCTACAGTGGGAATATAATCTCCCCTCCTATGTCCAGAAAGATGTTTTGAAAAATTCCATTGTAATTTTCCTGTCCCCTCTTCATTTACATTGTTGGACCCATAGCTTTACCCACTTAGGCTATTTACACTCATCCCTCTACTTGAATTTAAAACATGTACTGTTGAAGACTGGAACTAGTGTTATTTAGTCTTACATACTCCTTATTTCATGGTTCTTATTTTAATCCATACACCGTGAAAGACTTTACATAACAGAATACATTTACTTGCACTGTTCTTTTGTACAGGTACTGTTGTATGAAGATTACTGTATTCCCCAGTTTCCATGAGAAAGCATTAGAGAACAGCTGTATTATACATTCAGTACTCACATATACCACTCTTGGTGTATAATAAATTACCTGATCATTCACTGAAGATTATCAACACATGTATTACAACTCAGATACATTAATTTTACTTGTAAGTTCACCAGAATACATTTGTGTTTAATATGGTATGAGTAACAGTATTTAACATTTCTTTACTTACCTCTTTGCAGGGGCTTTGTGCACCTGGGGGCAGGCTTGAGTGTGGGACTGTCAGGACTGGCTGCTGGGTTTGCCATTGGCATTGTGGGAGATGCGGGGGTGAGGGGAACTGCTCAGCAGCCTCGCCTCTTTGTTGGCATGATTCTCATCCTTATCTTTGCTGAGGTGAGTCACTTACACAGAGAGAGATATTTCAGTCAGCATAAAATAGTTTTTCTTATGTTAGAAAAGAAGTAAATGATATGAAGATTATTTTAAATGTCGAGTCTTCTAGGATACCAGTCTTGGGGTATAGGCCTATTCATATTATTTACCACTTGAACCCAACATGTATCATGAATGTAATTGGAACATCTGCCACACATACTGTACATTGAAGAGATCAGATAGAAATATGTGGTTATAAATATAGCCTATATAGTAAACAAAAAGTGGAAGAACAGCAAGAACAAAGAAACTAAAAGGAAAGATGGGAGAGTAGAAAAGAAGAAAGGGACTGGGTCATGTCAACATTTTGCACCATCCATTTATCTCACTTCATCTGTTTAGTATTACATGCAACAAAATTGGGAGGCTGTAGTAAACATTGTCCAACACCATACTCTTCAGATTGTCCTTTGAATAACCTGGGATATTAATTATGAGAAAGATACCTTCACTCTTGACTAGAAAACAGATTCAGTACAGTAACAAAACATGAACTATGACTATATATAATTTTCCATGTATATTTTGCCTTTGATGAAATATTTCTAGGTGTTCCCATTATGTAAGAAAGGACCAAATTTACGACAGAGAATGCCGGTTCTATTCTCTCATCTCCTGCTCTCCCATTGCCGTGACTAACTCGCTCATCTTCCTACAGGTTCTGGGTCTGTACGGTCTCATTGTTGCAATCTACCTGTACACCAAGACCTCATAAGTTGGCCCAGCTGCACCCTACTTCACCCTGTCCCTCCGTGCCCGCCTGCCCTGCTCCCACCTTAACCACCCACACACCCACTCGGTCAGGAAAGGAAAAGTTTGTATGTGGGTGTCATAGTGGTGTTTATGGGCAACGATGATGGTGATGGTGGTGGTGGTGGTGGTGGTTTGAAGCCAATTAGGGGGATTTGTAGTGATGTTATTATGTGAAAGAATGGTAACATCTCTTTCCTTTTCGGTGTAATTGAATATCAGTAATATTTGATATTTTGTTTTCAACTGGGAAAAACTTGGGACGTATTACAAAACAATAATGCAGCTTATTGTACATATAAAGGAAGAGCATCATCCCTTCCTTGTGTTCAGATGAATTGAATGAGAGATAACACTGAAGAAAAACCTACAAAAATCTCATCTGCTCTAAATAATTCTATTGTTATTCTTCGAGAGAAACTAATACCAGTTACTCAATTATTAGTTACTCTCTATAGACTACTACTTAATACTACTACTTAATGTTGAGGTATTTTGTAGCCATTAAAATGCTTCTGTTGCCCTCACTCAACCCTCCCACAGTATTTCTGGTAACATCCACCACCACCACAACCACCACCATTAACAACAACAAAATAATGCAAGTAGGGCCATGGTCATCCCCACAGATACAAGTATATGAGCCATCTGATTTACAAATACTTATATATATATATATTATATGTTAACCCAACAAGAGAAGGTACCTTATGAGGAATGGGTTTTTCTCATAATGAAAGGTTATTATTATTACTTAAAAGGCAGGGCCAGTAGTGTACATGTATGTATTTTGTTATGTACTGTATGCCATAGTGCTGTGTACAATACCCCTCCCGCCCGCAGAGTTAATTGGCCTTAGTTACACGTACACACACTACTCTTTGAATTAAGGGTTCCTGTTGGGGCGTATGAGGCTTTGAATGAGAATTACAGTGTTTTTATTGTTCTCACATTTGGGCTCAAAATTTGTGCTGGTAACATTTTTTGTTTTGTTTGGGTTCCAATTATAGCCGGTTTAGATTTACATACAGACTTTTTATCATTTACCTGAATCGTTCTAGTCGGGATTAGTGATATTTTGTATTAAGTACTGTCCTGTTTTATTTTCTCTCTCAAAGGATAACCAAATCAGGTTAGATGAGGTTTTGAATAAGCAGTTTTATTTATTTTATGCCAAAGAACAGCTGCTCACATTCCTAGTCAAGACTCCTGTCAGGTTTTGTCAGTCAGTAGTTGGAAGAAGTTTTAATCTGCTTTTAGGCTCGACATAAAGCTCCAACTTCTGAATAAATTTTTCAGGTTTCTAAGGTTACTCATAAAATGTGGACACACACACACACACACATACACACAAATAAGTAAGAACAAAAATAGGTAAGAACACACACACACACACACACACACACACACACACACACACACACACACACACACACACACACACTCAGATTACAAAGAGTTTTTTTTTTATCAATTTATTAAGTTATTGTAGTGGAGTAATGTTGGATCTTATGTAAGGCTTATGGGAAAAGTAATACGTTTGAGAAAGGTTTGTGGATGATGATGATAAGGTTGGCCCTAATATCAGTAGTACTTGACTCCACTCATTATTTTCATCGCTAGCTAATGTTCTTCTGCAACAATACTACTACTACTACTGTTACTATTACTACTTCTACTTCTACTTCTAGCACTACTATTACTATGGGTTTTCTGAAAAACTAGTGTGATTGATTCCCCTCTAGAATATGAATTTAAAGACAGTTCTAAATTTCTAGCCCTCTGAAGACTTGTATCATAATTTGTGTGTTTATTGGCTCACCTTTAAAATACCACATGGTAAAAATTAATATTAACAAGTGTTGGTTATGTCTCTCTAGACGTAACTTAGGTAATGATTGGATTCCAGTAAATTACGAGAACGATTATTCCATTGTTGACCTATTCTCTCGATTGATTATCTCACTGCATTGTACAGCTGGTAATTACCTTTTCCATGTATACTGTTTCTCTATAATTATGACAATGTATGAAGGACTTTTTTTGTAGAATGCTGCTATAGGATTCTCTTATAAAACATCAGTATTTTGAATGAATGGACATTATTATGGTCTGATGGCTGATGTTTTTCATTAATGTTATTATAATTGGTTGAAATAGAGGTTGTTGATATGTAATATATTTTGTGCTGGTATAAAAAAGAATAAGTCGTTATTCTGTATGTAAATGGGCACATCCCCGATAATGTTAAAAAGCAAAGAAGCACTATTGACAGAGCTAATATTTCTGTTGATGTTCAAAGTGAGCACTGGGATTACTTATAAGCCTTACACACTTGGTAAAGGTCTGCAAAGTTTTCAGTGCCCAGTTTGACTTGAAGTCAAATTCCAGCTCTAGTCAGTGGTGATTTCTTTCCTCAGTAATGATGTATTGTGCAACATAGTTGGATTGTCCCTCTTAACTCCCTGCTATAGGAGTGCAGAGCCACCTTGCCTGAGCTCTGTGGAGGGTTTAACATAGCACTTATAATGACATGAATAGGATTTGAACCTTTTATCATAGAATGTAATTTCCTGTAAGACCCTTATGGTCTGACTTCTTAAACCGTAACAGCCAAAGTTTCCTGCTGTCTGGAGACTAAGATTCAAATCCTGATCAGGTTGCTATAATACTACAGTATATATACGTCAGAGACATTTATGTGTATTTGTACCTTGCTTATCACACCTTAGGTCCATTATATTTAGGTTAGCAGCTGGATTTAGTTTCTTGGATGTGTGCGAGTATGGTGACAAATGAACGCAAGAATTTCTGCTTTTGTAATATAATTACTTAAGTACAGTGTGTATGTATGTATATATATTTACTGCACTGTACATTCTTTGTTATGTTTTTTATTTAGCAGGTTTGCTCATATTGTGTGTGTTCATAGACAACCTGGGAGCCCTTTTAAGTACTTGTAACATATCAGGCCTGTCCTATTTATCATCTTGTGCCCCAAATCCTATTCCCTAAGTTTTCTGTCTTCCTCACCTCCCACTCTTGCCTTATACTCCACTCAACCTCCCTCCTTCCTTCCTCCTTCCTTCCACACACTCTTCACCTCAACATCCTACCTCCCACTTGTCTCACCTTCCTGCCTTTAAATAATTATACTGTCTCAACTCACCTGGTTTCAAAGCTCCCAGGCCATACTCATTTCAATCTCATTTCTGTACCTGTAAAAAAGTAAGAATGATAATGTTTTAAATAGAAACATAAGCTTAGTGTTACCTGAATCTTCATGTGCGAGTAGTTGTGTATCCATGGACAAATTAGAACAAAAAGGCACAATTTGTACAGACTAGGAGGGCATGACTTTTGAGCACCACCACCACACTCTAGTAGAGACGAAGATCCAAATACTTTTGTAACCTGCTGCATGCCCAGCCATCAAACATCAACCTAGCTGAGGAGAGAGGAGGAGGATACGATGGGAAGTCGAAGGAGGGAAAAGGAAGATAGGGATGAATAGCGCAGACAGAAAAGATGAAAGGAATACAAAGGAAAACTAACACTAGCGTCCTTTGTGAGAGTGGAAGGAGAGGAAGAGTGGTTGAGAAGTGATGGTGAAGATTATTACATTACATACAATGAAAAATATAATTAGAGGAAGGGGTAGGAAGTGGTAGGTAGGCCTATCCATACTTAAAAGAGAAACTTAGTATAGTATTAGCAAGTGTATTTGTGTGAAAATCTGGAGATGCTAATGACAGCAGGTATGCAGCATTTGTATCCCATTTGGTTAAGTTATTCACAGCAGATAATTATATAAGACCTCACAATAGGCAGATTATTACATCCAACTCAATTGGAGAATATGTCATTGTGGGATCTTATTCTTTTTCCAATAATTTGTTCAACCTGGTACTGTATTGAATGTTAGGGCTTCATACTCATTAATTATATGCCATATTTTACTTGTACTTTTTTATATTATGGTGTTTTACCGGGAAAATATTTTTATGTGATATACTGTAACAGATATACTGTACTGTAGTTGTCAGATTAAGGGAGTAAAATTGTCTCCTACGTGTCACAATTTGGAGGAATCAGTCACCCCAACTTAGCCTACATCATCTCACTCCCTATGCAAATTCTCCAGCCAGTGATACACAGATGTGATACAGTAAAGTTCACAGAGTAACTTTCACCTGGATTGGATGTACAGGTCAGTCCACCATGACATCAAGAGTTATTTTTTACCAAGGCTGAAACTGAAGGATCTCACATTGCAATCTCAAACACACATATTGAATTTTGTGATTAATAAGTTATATTTTGGATGTGTTTTGATATGGTTCTGTAACTTACATGTAGATTTAGTGGATATTACTTTGATCTCAATTTATTCAGGTATTTTCACACATGGACACCTTAAGTTCCTAAATTATGATAATTATTTTGAATCTACTGTACTTTAAGGAAATTTCCCTTACAGAATTTATTGTTATTTATTTTAAGTCTATTGCATTAGGGTAGGTTTAGCATGGAAGGAATGCATATTTGTTTTATTGCATAATAACTCACCGATACCTTTGTTTTCCATTGTGCAGTTTTGGCATCAAGTGTTGATGTTCCTCTTGCCAGTAGTGTACATTGGCCTTCTCCAGTCTGTTGTCTTCTGTTTGTGTTTGTCATTCCCTTCTAATTTTCCTTGAGTACTTCCTACTCCTTCCTCTCTCGGGTTGTGGGCCTTTCATTCTCGGACTTCTCCTGGAGTCTTCCTGCCTGATCTTCCAGGCTAACCAAATATTTTTTCTTTTCCATCTATGATAATGTTCAGAAAATGGTGTTCTCCAAGCCAGAAGGGCAAGTACTGTACTGTATTTATTGCCCTCAGTTTTATGCCAGTGGAAACAGAAGATGCCTTCTGATGGCTTCTATTCACATTGAGCTTTGTTGTGTGAAACCTATCAGATATACAAATCTTTGTAGAATTCAGATGTTTTCAGAAGGCATCCAGTCACTTCTAGTCTTGTTCCTCCTGCTTGTCCAAATGAAATTTTAGTGTTGTCTCTGACAAAACCAGTGCTCCTCCTTCAGGCCTAAGGAAAGGGTTACCAACACTGGGCACATTACTCACAGGGAGCAGTATGGACATTTTGGTGTGATATTGCTGACAGCCCTACCTAAATAGAATAAAATTGTATAGTATTACATGTGTTGATTTCCAAAGCAGATATTGTGCACAGCAGGGAGAGGGAAACATGTTTTGTTGACAACTGTACATTTAAAATCTAAACTTCCCTTAAACATGTACTGTATCTCTATAAAATCTCACAATCAAACCAGAAAATATGAAACCCATTGAGAGTCTACCTTACTTTAAATGGACATACATAGCTGTAGACCCATATTGCACCAGCCCTCTTGTTGATCATCACCCACCTATGTCTTTTGTTTTGCTGTTCCTGTGTATGTAAGTGTGTGTTTGTGAGTGCACCCGTGCATCTACTGTAAGTAGGTGTGTGTGTGTGTGTTCCCATGCATCTAAGTAGATGTAGGTGTGTGTGTGTGTGCGTTTGGATGTATGTAAGGTAGTATGTCCTTTCCCCATCTCATACCTAAAGTAATTAATCCCAGGTATAAATTTAGTATTCTATGCTGCGCCAAATGTGCAGATTGTCCTGGTACACGCATGGTGAAGTTCATGTTGAATTCTAGTCAGAGGTTTAGATCATTCGTGTCCATTTTCCCTTCATCCTGTCCCCGACTATATCAGGCTTTTTCCTGTGTCTTTTTTTCCCAGCTTTCTCAGTCTATATTCTTACTAATTTATCCTTCCCTTTCACTCTTTCTTCACTTTATCTTGTTTCTACTTATTCCTTCTTTTTACAGTACTTCCCTTTAACTTCCATCTCTCTCCCTTTTTCCATTTCCTTCCTTCCTTCCTTCCCATTCCTCCACTCCTCCACAGTAGGTGTCAGCGTGAGTGTTGTGCAGAGATGCAGTGTAAGTGTACAGTGACTAAAACATTAACTTAGGTAGATCGTCAGTGTAAAGAACAATTGTTCCATTAAAGTGAATGTTCCAACTTTGGTGTCTTCATTACCCCTATAAATAAATAGCTTAAGTTTGCTTATATGTTTAAGGGAAGATTCTTATTTTCGTTGGTGAATTGGAAGGTCTCTGATTCCTCCAAACTGTACCAAAAAACAGATCCCCTATTATAGTACCATTGAGGGCATCTGTTTTCTGGCATAGTTAGGAGGAATCAGTAGCCTTCCAATTTTCCAACAAGAGAATCTCCCCTTAACATTACAAGGTGCCTTATGTAAGAACAGTGGTAGTGTTGACGATGGTATGGTACTGGTACGATGACTCTATTGACATACTACTAGTACCATACCATCGTTAACTTCACCACAGATATTCTTGCATACGGCTCAACAAGTCACAATCAAAATAATATAGTCATGAAAAATTTCTTGTCTATTGCTATAATGTGTATGTGTGTGGTGAAGTGTACATGTGTGTGTGTGGAGAAGTGTATGTGTGTGTGTGTGTGTGTGTGTGTTTCGTTTCATTTCACCTGGTCTTGATCACGTGCTCACCAACTGTTACCCTCCCAGAATGAGCTCAGCAGAGCTCTTAGTGACTGATCTTTGGGTAAGACTGGAACCTTTTCACACACCGGGATAGCGAGGTCACAACTCCTCGACTTACGTCCCTCACCTATTCTCTGCTAGGTGAACAGGGGTAACACACGTTTAAAGAAACAATCCCAAATCCCAAGTTGTAAGTGTGTACTGTATATATATGTGTGTGAGTATATATATAGTTGGTACATAATATACATGGATGGAAGTGTACTACTGTACTGTATTAATTACAATACTGGTGCAAGTATTGGTTGAAGAATAAAGGGATGGAATGAGAAATTATATGGCAGACTTGAAAATTTACTTAGAAATATTATAACATAAACATCAAGCAGATAAATTATAAGTTGTTTTTATATAACCTGATGTAAAGTTTGATTGAATAAATCTTGGGAATTCCTGGGATTTTTTGGCGAGTGTTATTGGGAATTTTATCATTTTTCCCCTGGTATAATAGTGTTGACTAGGGAAATTAGAGGTACCAATGGGGAAATTATATACAGATTGTTCAAGAGGGAATGGGGAAATTTCTACCAGACTAAATATCCAGCAACTGCCCAAGAAAGGGAAATTACGTTGAATCTGGGGAAATTTCGTCCAGCAGACCTCTGACCAGCCTTGGCAACAATGTTTAAATGTCAGTTGGCTGTCAAACATGGTGGAGTGAGGACGTGTGTGTGTCTCATAGTGTATATTATTTCCCCCTTTATACACGATTATAAAGGTGAGTATAATGTGATGATATAGTATAATAAATATGTGTATTATATAATGTGATATATATATAAAATTGTCAATATATAATTATATACTGTAATAATTATAATAGTTGATAAATTATTATTATTATATTACATGATATTTAGGGCCATATTCAAGAACATTCATGGTGTATACGATGGCGTGGTACCATTACTACACCATCGTTAACACCACGTAGGAATGTTGTTGCATATACGTCCATATTGTGTGTTTATAGAGTGGAGTTATATATTTAATTATTTATATTGGTGTTTGATAACTTTATTGTAGACTTCATTTGGTGTTTATAAAGGTATATACTCCACCAAGTGACCTTAGTTCTAATTTAGGTCAGGTTTGAAGATAGATAGATAGATAGTGTACAGTAAAAAGAATGGGCTTTGTAAATAACCATTATAATTCTTCCTTGTTTTTATAAATATTGGTAAATATTGATAGAATTACCGTTATGGTGTATGGTTTTTCTACCTTCATTACCCACTTATTTAGACCATTCTGAGACTATTTTCTTCTATGGCATTTCCTCTGCAAATGCCCCATTTCCAAGATAGGGCATATTCAAATGGGGCAATTAGAAATTAGCCTGACCTTACCTGACATTACTTAACCTAACCTAGACCACAGCAGACTACCTGACCTAACCTAGACCACAGCAGACTACCGGACCTAACCTGGGCAGACTACCGGGACTTACCCTGGGCAAACTACCGGGAAATAACCGTGGAAAAGTACTGGAAATGACCGGGGAAAAATACTGGGACCTAGCTGGATCTGGCAACACTGCTACAAAACGGTAATTCTTTCAATGAATACCGTTTTGGCGTATTGTCTATTTATTATGAATATGCTTTGAGAAGTTGTTAACTATAAAGTGGCTGCCTTAGTGTGAGGGTGATACATTCAGTTATCACCAAAATTCCCTGAGTTTTTATTTGTGCACACATTCCTTAATTTGTATGCATTATTTTTGGTAATTTTCTCTTAAAACCACTTCCACTTTTCACCATATCAATTGTCTGTAAGAGTATAATTCAAACATTGAATGTAGGACAGTCAAATCAATGAAGATTCATAAAACAGATAATTTCAATAACTGTGAAGGCACAAGAAGTAACAAGTAACATACAAATTTGATCCTATCATGAGACTTGTGGAAAAATCGTTACCTCCCTCCACCATCCAGCCCCTCACCTCACCATCACTTGTCCTTCTCACCCATTCCTTTCAGTTAAATGGAGCTTATACTGTACTAATGTGGAAGGAGAGGCATTTATGTTGGATTAAATAGGGGAAATGGGTTGAGTTCAGGCTGACCAAAGTCTATCTATCACCTAATTTCTGCTATTTAAAGTTTGCCTCGCATTTGGCGGTTTCAGGTTTGACGAGGTTTTCAAAGACTATTGAGATCTCCAAATGTGAGGCCCCACTGTAGTTCATCTGTTGGCTTGTTAATTTTCTAGGGAAGAAAATTAATGCAATTATTACTTACAGATAGTGATGGTCAGCATGGAAAACACCACAAAAATTCTGCAGCAACCAAACTCAACCATCTCTACTCTGGACTCATGGTCAGTACAATATGTAGTATATAGGAATAGGATAAATGTACAGTCATGAGCACTAATAAGTATACAGCTTTGGTTGAAGCTTTGAACAGTCCAATTCACCAACAAACTAATTCCAATGGAGATCTTATTGTGCATTTATATACTGTCTCTAGGTATGCGAAGCACACCTGAATACTTATTTGTGCCCGTGAATGTACAGTACTCTGTGGTGTATAAACCCTTTTGTTTTCAAATTCTGTAATAAGAAGTTGCGTGTTTGCAAAAATTTGGACTGCTGGTCTTCATGAATCAGTTTTGAGGAACTACTGTATTAGCATTCAGTTCACCATCTTACACCCTAAACTTTCTTACTCCAGATTGACTAAGGGATGTTTGCACCAGTGCATTTAAGTTCTGGCACTAAGTTTCTCTCAATGTATGGAAAATTAAAATGAAACTGGGGATTCCAAAAGCAGCAGACCCCATTGGCATATTCAGAGTAAACCTCCCTCCTGTGGGTTGCCTTGGATCCCCCAAATTGATATTTTCAAGTTCAGGTCATAGAGAATGGTAGACCAATATACTTGTGTGCTTAGTCCAGAACTCCTCCATTGTGCACAAGTGTATTATGTAGTCCAGAACTCCACCAGACTGCTACAAAAGCATACTCCCACAGGGCACACATACTATGAGAGTCTGGGCTGTATTCAAGAACATTTGTGGTGTATATGATGGTGTGGTACCAGTACGACGGCTCCATAGAAAAACAGTGGAGCCGTCGTACGGGTGCCACACCATCGTCAGCACCACGAAAGTTCTTGATTACCGCCCTTTGTTTCATGGGACGGGTAATCTCTTTTGTGGTACTAAATGTTAATTGCTTGCCAACCAGTCAGCCCCATAACATTGTATAATACATAATTTTACTACTTCCAGGTCTCCAAGGAGAGAAATACAACAAGGAGAGGAGGAGAACTGAAGAGAAGAAGAAGAGGAGAACTGAAGGACAAAAATCAATTTATATATTTTAATAAATAAGAGCAAAGTACAATATATTCTTCTCCCACAAATATTGTATATCTTGGTGAAAATTAGGGTTCCCTGCAATATAAAATTGGTCTCAGAACTTTCCCTTTCATATGTACTGTAGCTCCAGCCACAGGATGAAAGGTGTTCAGTTTCTGTTTATTTAGGGCTCCTGAGTCTGGAGGAATCAATAGCCTCTCAATAAACCAAGACCTTTCATCCTATGGTACCAAGGACACAGCATGAAGGAGAAAGTTGTGAGTCTTTAAAGGAAACAGTAATTTGTTGTGGGAAAATTGGAGCACTTTCAAACTATTTCTCCAACTAAACCAGGAAATGGAATGTCTTCATATGAGAACAGAATTAGAAAGCCAAGGAGGCTTCAATTTGTCCACAACAAATTACTGCCCCTTATAATGGCAAGAAAGACATTGCTGGCATGGTACAACGGAGGCTACTGATTCTGCACAAAAATGAAAGACCCTGTAGCACAAAAGAAATACTGTAGATGGGAGCAAAGGAGTGGAATGAAGGTGGTCTGATTCTCGGCACATTATAGAAGAATCTGTAGCCTTCATTCTGCCATCACTTTAGCCCTAAACATACAGGTTGTGCTTTTAACACTACTGAGGTGATTAATTGGTGCCAGCTTTACCTCTCTTGCTCCTTCGTGAGGTGTAATTATCAAAAAAATTTAAGTGAATACAATGTAATTATTTTATCCCAAAGGCGGCAATTCTTCATCTCGGATTACAGTAGGCCCTTGATATAACAAACATTTACCACCCTATTTTTCACTTAATGAAGATTCATAAAGGACCCTGTTATCATGTATGATAATTGGAGGCTTCTGATTCCTCTTGACTATACCAAGAAACACGCTCTTTCCATACAAGTGGTTTTTCATGGCAATATATGAAGGACTCTTGCCTCCAATTTTCTAACTACATCACAGGGTCCCTTAAATGACTCTCCCCATAAGTCAGTCAAGAGAGGGCCCCTAACGTGTTTAACTGTTGTAGCTGTGATTATACCCCGTCTTCACAAAAGTAATCATCAGCTTGTATCTTGAACTACTTCGACAAAGCTTTCACAGTCATAGATGGGGTTTCCTCTTAATCACTTTCATATAACTATATCTGTCTGCTAGAAAAACCCTCTATTGCTATTGTGCAACATATATACGAGTGAATACTGTACTCAAAGAGTTGGGGTGAAGGGAGGGAGGCTGACAGGGTAGTGGTGTATGCAATAACTAATATTCTGGACTTTCAGGACAATATTTTGATTCATGTAATGTATTAAATGTTTATAGTTTACATTTAAGATAATTTATAATCGACATCGAAATGCAATTAATCAATGGCTTTTGGGTTCAGAGGTGACTTTCAAAATTATTCCATACCCCATCTTCTGCCTTTGTAACACAATTTTATATCTAAAAATTTGAGATTATATGGGATAATTTTATAGAGGCAGTGTAATTCTGTAGTAATAATTTAAAAAATTACAGGTATTGTCGGTGCGCTGTAACTTATGTTGGGGCAAACAGCACCAAGCAATCTATTTAAATCATGTATGTAATATGATCCATCAACCAGAAGTATTACTCATTACATGTTCTAACAAAATGTCTAGGGGCCTGGCACTAATAGGGTAAAGACAGTGAACAGAGACAAGGATTCTAAATAGTTCCTCAACCATCTCTCAAGAGTCTAGGGTAGTCAGTAAGGAAATATCTAGGTGTATTGCACGAACAGGGTAAAGACAATTAAATGAAAAGGGTTCTAACAAGCTTTACGACCATCCCTCGTAGTTTCTCACAGATGATTTTTGATAAAATTAATGAGACCATTGGTGGATGAGTCGTGTGAGCTGACTGGTGTCTTGTCCTGAAGCTCCGGCTCAATAGCCTTGGCCAACTGCTTACCCAATTCAACCCTGAAATGGACACAAGTTAATTTGTTGTATGACAGGGCAAGGAGGGTGAGGTAAGGGACAGGTGTTGGTGCTAAGGGATAAGGAAGGTGGGTGAGAATGTGTACAGAATGGGTATAGAACAAGTATAGAGAATGCATAATACTGTAATGGGAAAGAAAGAACACAAACCCATAATAATAATAATGATGATTTGTAGAGAACAACATAATATCATTCTGGCATTAAACACAGATGGGATAGAGTAGTGTTGGTAAATTTGGAGCAACTAATACCTCCAAACTATTCCAAGTAATAGGCCACGATTATTTTTGTTAATCTAGTCCTGTTTCCTGGCATACTCTGGAGGAATCAGGGGCTCTAATGTACCAAAAGTACATTCTCCCTTTAAACAAACAGAATGGTTTCATCTTCTCAGCTGTCAACAATACAGTAGTAATCATACTTCAGCAACTTTGGACTCCCACTGTCTTTTCCAGTACTGACTATGGTAATCAGGGTTGTTAAGGCTGGGAATTTACACACTCAAAACAACACCATTGAGTGCAGTGCCACTGACTGGACCCTGGCATCCTAGTTTTTATTTTCAAGCCATGCCATTGGGGTCACTAGAAATACATATAGACTAAGAGAATTTTGCACTTTCGGTTATGAGTATGTCCTTTAAGATTGACTTGGAATACAGCTGGAAGTCTCTTCCTTAAGTGTTAAACCTTCATCTCCAAGTATATATTTATGGAAAACAGAGTTGAATGATAAAAATTATAAATCCTTAGAAATTATGCTAAGCAGTACTTACCCCCACTGGTCAAACGAGTTAATATCCCAGACAACTCCTTGTGTGAAAATCTTCATCTCATACATGACAATGAGTGCTCCAAGGGTGAAGGGTGTAAACTTCTCCACCATAATTGAGTTTGTAGGTCGGTTTCCTTCAAACACCTTGTGGGGAAGGATGCGAGCCATCTGGTCTGCTGGCAGATTACTTTTCTGTAGCTCAGCCTGCACCTCCTCCTTTGTCTTACCTTTCATCAGGGCTTCTGTCTGAGCCAAGAAATTGGCCAGCAGCAGCTATTCCAAAAAAAAAACCATAATTATATAATCAGTCATTCTATCTATTTTACTGTAGAATCTATAGAAATACAATTAAACAATAATACTGTAACTCCAATCATTCTATGCAGAATAAAGCAAAATAAAAATAATGACATGAATCTTTCCACCTACAGTACTATACTTGAGAATAAAATATACAATTTGTATTTGGCCACTTGTTCACCAACAGTTACTTACAGATTTGTGTATTCAATAGGTTAATAAACTACTTCTAACAGTTTATGTGCATGTGTGTGTTCAAACATATAACTGGTAATATTTGTGTGTTAATTAACTAACCTTGTGATGAAGATTATCTGCAACAGGATTGTGTGACTTGGCAGGAGCTATGAAATCAGCTGGGATGAGGCGTGTACCTTGATGGACAAGTTGATAAAAGGCATGTTGTCCATTGGTGCCAGGTTCACCCCACACAATGGGTCCTGTACTGTATTGGACCGAGCGACCACCGGATGTCACATACCTGAGAGTAACACAGGGCCATATGCAAAAACAACCAGGATAATAAAGAACACACTATAAGGATTCTACTTTCCCACAACAATTGGTTACATACTGTACTGGACGGAGCATACACTGGATGTCACATACCTGAAAGTAATATAGGGCCATATGCATCTTACCATTACCATGCCATCGTATGCAAAAATATATCTATGATGATGATGATGGCGTGGTACCAGTATAATGACTCGATACACACACTTCAGAACCATCATACTGGTACTGTACCATTGTCAACACCACAGATAATCTTGATTTACAGCCCTATGACACTTACTTGCCATTAGATTCCATGTCTCCTTGCTGGAAGTACGCAGCAAAACGGTGGAGGTACTGGTCATAGGGCAGAAGTGCGTGAGTCTCAGCCCCATAGAAGTTATGGTACCACACACCCAGCATGGCCAACAACACTGGGATCTGAGACACATCACAATCCATTTCAAATGAAAATAAGGTATTGACATCTAGTGGAGCAGTATATCACCCAACACCATGAAACTCCGCTGTTACCATCTATTGCGACACACAAGAAGCACCCAACACCTCACAGCTTCTCTCAATAATCCTGGGGCATCACAAGAATCACAAACTATGGACAGCCTACAGTCATGAGCTTACAGTATATATATATAAAAAAAGTTAACTCAATCTCACCCCTCATCTGTCCAACTCCCTACTTTGGCTCCATACAAATTATGACAGCACACATTCAGCAGAGCCATCAACACAGGTATCAGACACATATTACCACAATTTACTGTAGTGTATATAACTTATTATTCATACTAACATTGCTAACTTCTACCCCTATAATTATATAAGTTGTCTATTATTATCATTCATATTAACACTGCTCTCTTCTACTCCTATATATATAAGTAATCTATCATTATAATATATACTGTACTAACATTTTTCTCAAGAGGTGTGGTCTTGTAGTGAGTATCCATGAAGTGTGCTCCGGCAAGTAGCTTCTCAAAGTTGTCATAGCCAATGTGAAGAGCGATGGAGAGGCCAATGGCAGACCAAAGGGAATAGCGTCCACCAACCCAATCCCAGAAACCAAACATATTGGCCTCATCAATGCCAAAGTCTTTCACTTTTGGTCCATTGGTTGAGAGAGCCACAAAATGCTTGGCAACTGCTGCAGGCTGAAATAGGATAGAGGTACTATAATTAGTATTTAAAATATCTGGGAACAGTCAGATGACAGGTGAACAAGATGGAAGAGCAAGTTTGGGAGACGAAAACAAATAGAAGGGAAGGGCCTGACCAGTATAGTGGGAATGTTGGAACAGGGAGAACTGTAGATTATTCTGCTGTGTACAACCCCAATGGAGGCAATGAGGCATCAGCATAGCAATAGATGAATGGATGGACAAATATATAGACAGACCGCTAGATGAATATAACAGATGAATAGACAGATAAGTAGATACATATACATACATTCTTGGCAGTATCGAGGAACCAGTTCTTGGCTGAAGTGGCATTGGTAATGGTCTCCTGGGTGGTGAATGTCTTCGAGGCAATGATGAACAAAGTCGTCTCTGCACTCAACGCCTGCCAACAGAGTTCAATTAGTAATGTCCAAAAGTAACTGATCTGGACCCATATTTATTAAACCCTTCAACAAATATATTACACCCCTCAAGACTTCTTAAGCCTCCCAAAAGTTTATTAAATACCTCAAAATCTATTAAACCACACAAAATCTGCAAAGAGCTAATTTATAACTCTCCAAAAGTATTAGATCTGGACCAGTATTTATAAAACCTCTTGTCATGTTTCCTGACATACTTTGGAGGAGGAATCAAGGCTCTCTAATTTACCAAAAGCATAATATATACCCCTTTAATGTGAAAATATTGGTACACACTTTCCTACCTATCACCCACCTTCAGAGTCTTGGCCAAGTGTGTGCCGTCAATATTGGAGATAAAGTGAACGTTGGGTCCAACAGCATAGGATTTGAGGGCCTCGGTAACCATGAGGGGCCCCAGGTCAGACCCTCCTATGCCAATGTTGACCACATCAGTTATGGCCTTCCCAGTGTAGCCCTTCCATGCTCCAGAGATTACCTGTACAACACAAGAACATATCACATTCAAGTGTGGTGTCTATTATACCTGTATTGGATAGGAAGTTAAAGGATGAATGTTATATATTTGAATTGAAGGGCAGGCTGTGAATATGCGACTGCAAAGAGTAGGTAAGATGTTACTTAGAGAGAAAGCTATTGATTAATATGGATATGCAGCCCTGTGTTCTAAGTAGGGTACATGGTGCTCAGGAAGTGTGTAGACTGAAGGAATAAAGAGGGAGGCATAAGGAAGATATACAATGCTGTATTTTGATTTATTACACCTACTGTATACATACCTTGCCACAGAAATCCTTCATATGATCTAGTACAGCATTGACTCCCGGCATAACATCCTGACCATCGACCATTATGGGTGTGTTGGAGCGGTTACGGAGAGCTATATGCAGCACAGCTCGATTCTCAGTAAAGTTAATCTTCTCACCAGAAAACATGGCATCTCGAGAAGCCTCAACTTTGCGGGCCTTAGCCTGGAAGCAAGTAAAACCTCAATTAGAATTGCCTATACAGTACTAGATGTTCCAGAAGGAAATAGCATCCAGTACCAATAACTATGGATAAGTAGCTGCTAATACTACAGTACAGTATTATCATTCTAACTATTATTGATTTAGAGGGAGAACTTCTTTTTGGTGAATTGGAGGACTACAAATCACCTCAATGTTACTACAAAGGGACATAGTTTGGAGAATTTAATATCTCACATATTGTACTGTACAGCTACTATTACTATTCTAACTACTACTATTCATTACTACAGTACTATTATTATTCTAACTACAGCCAGGTGACAGCAAAGCATCATTCATAATTCAACTCATGAAAACTATATTAATGACCGACTCGCTTAGCCATTGTCAAGGAACCCCAGGAAAGGTATGCTCAAGGTCACAGAATATACGAAAACAACAGCTTATTATCCCCACCAAATACCAAGTCACACTATGAATACTGTATCAGGGTTACTCTAGCCTGACATGGTGTTAAATTACACATCTATGTCTGGCATTTCACAGCTTGGTGAGACAAACTCCAGTCTGTTAACATTTTAAAGAAGGGATAGTATAATATTGGTAAATCTGGAGTAACCGATTCCTGCAAGCTATTCCAAGCAACAGGCTACCATTACAGTACTTTTGTTAACCTGGTCCTGTTTCCTGGCATACTTTGGAGGAATCAAAGCATTCTAACATACCAAACTTATACTATCCCCCCAACTTTTGATCACCATACTAACGGTACATTTATATGATAGAGTTTAACAATCAAACAGTTTGTAATTATCAAATGCATAAAGAGAGAATTTTATAAACTCACCAAGTCCACGAGAAGTTTCATCACTTCGTCATTGATGCGGTTCTTACTGTAGTCAAAGAGAATGTCTCCATCCTCTGGTGTTGACAACTTGAGGCTGCAACATCATGCATACATTATATCATCATCTGGGTAATAGTCGAGCCATAGAAATGGAAAACATAATATTTTCCAAACTCTTTTTGGATAATCCATTATTCCCTATTTTTATCTTTTGAAATAAAATTGCGACAGTGCATTTTAACCATGCTTGACACCCTCCCAGGTTTGCCCTGGTCAGGTCCCAGTAGGCTGCCCCAGTCCAGATTAGGTTAGATCAAGTCAGGCTAATTCTAAAACATATTCAGTAAATATTAACAGAGGGATGGGGGTCAAACATGGTACCACCAAATGAACCGTCATTCTTTTATTTCAACAAAGAAAAACAGGAAAATAAAGGATTACCCCCCCCCCCAATAAAAAGGTTGAGATAAGATTGTGTTTTCCATTTCCGTGGCTCACCTTAATTAAAGATTACTCTTATCTAACTAAAAGATTATCATTTCCCATCCTTATTTATTACAACACAACAAGGTGGCACCCAGCTAGCTTTCATTTGTGTATTTCTTCAACAACCATCGTTACAAAATCCCTCCGCCTTTACAAAATCCCTCAAGTTAGGTGTAAAATAAAGTGTGAATAGCAAAAGATTATCATTTCTCATCCTTATTTATTACAATACAACAAAGTGTCACCCACCCAGCTCTCATTTGTGTATTTGATCAACCATCTTTACAAAATCCCTCCCCATCTTTACAAAATCAGTCATGTTAGGATGTAAAATAAGTGTGATTAACAACAAAAGTTTCCCAAAATCATTTCCTCCATGTCCTGGTATCCACGTCAAGGACACCCAAGGGCGAACTGAAGTCTGAAGGTGAGCTCCAGATTTTATACCTTTTATACGTATTTTATACATTAATATAATCCTGATAACCTCTGTAACGTTACCCTCAAGCTTGGTGCAGGATTAATGTATATATATTTAGTTATGTCAGTCAATATGGTCGGTAAAATAAATGAAAATAATATGACATCTGTACGATAGTCTACGTTGGAATCATTACTATTATCACCATATTTAACTTTACCTGTATTTATTAATTAAACCTCTCCGGGTCCTCATTGAATAGTTGATGAATGTATATATATTATTTAATTCTGTCACTCAATACACATATAAATAAAACATTAAAAAAAAACATGACATCCGGTACGATAGTCTAGATAGGAATTGTCACTGTTATCACCATAATTAATCTTACCTGTATTTATTAAACCTCTCCGGATCCTCATTAAATGGTTGATGAATGTATATATAATAATAAACATATAAAACATTAAAAAAAAACATATAAGACATACATCAGATACGATAGTCTAGATAGGAATAAGTCACTTTTTACCATATTTAACATTACCTGTATTTATTAAACCTCTCCGGATCCTTCTTAAATAGTTGATGAATGTTTATCTTGCTTCCATTTGCATCGTAGTAGGCCTGAAGATTCTTATAAGCAGTTTCCTCGGTTAGAAATGCCTTCCCTGCCATGGTGGTGGTGTTGATGTTGTTGGTGCTTCGGTGTCCTCTGAGGGAATGGTAAGGTCTCAGTGTTGCCAGGTATCTTGGACGAAATTTCCCCAACTTTAATATCATCTGAATTTCCCTTTTCTTTCCTCGACTTTAACTAACATCACAATTTCCCTTTTTACCTCGACTTTAATAACATCACAATTTCCCTTTACGCCTCGATCATCTTCAACTTCATAATTTCCCTTTTTACCTGAACTTCAACATCACATTTTCTCTTTTTAATTAATTCAACTTCAACATCACAAATTCCATTTTTACCTCAGACATTTCCCCAACTTCAACATTTGAATTTCCCTTTTCACCTCACAAAGTCCCTGTATTTTACTCTTGAAGATAGTCGTACAGTACATTTACCATCTTCTTGATAATTCGTCTGGTAGAAATTTTCCCATTTACTCTTGCACAATCTTTATATAATTTTTTCCACTGGAACCTCTAATTCTCCATGTCTAAGGAAAATTCCCCATACTTGGCAACATTGTGATTAGGTTGACGTCTGCCGGCCGGTCAGACGGGGAAGGGAGTGCCGGGTCATGTATAATGATGGCAATTATTACGGTTTTTCTAAGATTCACAGTTTATAATGTCAATATTTTTTCGATTTTGAGGGAGGAAGGAGAATATATGGTGACTCTTTTATGTGCGTAAATCATCTCTAATACCAATTCTAAGACTCGGATAGTTATGAACGCACGAAATTCTGAAATATATAAGTGAAGACAAGCAGCAGTAGAATATCTTGCAACAGTGATGGTGTAACTGGTGTTGCCTGTCACTGTGGTCGGCCAGGAAGGAGAGCGGAACGGGAGAGAGTTGCTGAGTACGGTACAGAGATAAACCTAACAGTCAAGAGCAAATAATGCACTGGCTGTTATATGAAAAAAACAAAAAAAACTATGCTCAGTACAATTTTTAATGTAAGGATGGAGAATGGTAGATGTGGCTAATGCTCACTACAGCATATATCGTTTTGTAAACTCTCTGACTATCCATGCCCATGATTAACTTAAAAGTAAAGCAAGGCCTTCAACATCATAATATGTGGTTTGCTCAGAGTCCTCCGCCGCTGATATGCAACAGTGAATAATGTTGTAAGTGGGTCACAATATTCAGTCGAGAAAGGTGAACAGGTAGAGCAATTTTGAGTTGCTTATTTCTTCTGATAGGAGGATATTCTGGTTCACACAATATTAAGCAGAGGGTATAGAGTATAAGAAGAGACAGTGAGAGAGTTTTTGGGAGAGATAAAGGCTTGGTGAGATGGCAGAGCATGGCATCTTTAAATGGTATGGCCATGTTGGCTGCATGAATAAATATCGATTAATAAAGGTACGATATACAAAACAGCAATGGAAGGAGGAAATGAAAGGATGAAGTTAAAGCAGCTTTGCATAGTAAAGGACCAGATATAGGCATGAAAGAGAGAGAGAAAGTTGGATCAAAGTGGTGTATGGAAATCACTGGGTGGGATGTACACACCAGTGAAGGGAAAAGTTGGGCAGTGAAGCAACATTGTTGTGGAAGAATGTACATATTTTCATTTCACTAGACACAATGTGGAAGAGTGAGTTAACATGTGCAAATGGTAGAATGAGTGATTTCTAAGAGTGAGTGGACACATTCTCAGGTGCTTGCTTGAGAGATGGAACACTCCAAAGTAGTCATCTAAAGTTGATATTGTCTATTATTTTCATAGGTATACTTCTAGATGATCTGTTTCTTTTCTCACCTCTTTTCTAGATGGGAAACACTAGTGGGAAACAGCTTTATGTATGAAAAACAAAGTAAATTCTTTATGGGTACTATTAAACACTCAGTATAAATCACATAGAGCAATATTTATTTTATAGTATCTTAAAAAATCACAATTTCTTCCTTTTTCTTGATGTAATAACTGTTTCTATCTTATGATCAGTCAAGTGCACACAACAGGTCCATGTTAATCCATCAGGCCAACCATTTATTGTCATCTTCAGATCCTGCACCTCTATATTAGTTCATAAGGTTAATTCCAGGCTTCTATACATATCCCCAGGTCTGTCTCTACTCTTAGCAGGTTCTCCACTATCCTTCTCCCAATGGATGCTCATTTACCATTCAAGTTATTTCCTTGGTATAATTTACATTGCCTTACAACTTGACTGGCCCTATTCCATGGTAATCCCATAGGTAAATTTTCAGTCTCTTACCGAGTTTTAGCCCTCACTGAGTCTCTTACAGCAGCTCATCCATCTGACATCTGTCCACGTCATTCTCTGGTAGTTTAATGACCCATCCATCTCGGCTTTTCCTCCAGGTTAGACTCACCGCTTGGCTCTCTTCCAGGTCATACTCGTCATCAGTAATTCTGTACAACACACTCAGGTCCTTCGGTCTCCAGCAGGTAACACTCTATCTTCTTATCATCCCCTGGGCTATACACTCTTCTGAGACTCCCACTTCCTCCATGTTCAATCTTCTGTCACATCTTTGGGTTGCCTTCAGGTCTTCTTCATAGCCCCATGTTGTTTTCTAAGTCTCCACAGGTCTCCAGTTAACTCTCATTCCCTTTAGGTCTGTTTTTCTCGTCTAGGATTTCCACACATTTTCAGGTCATCTTTCACACCACTGCAAGTCTCCTCGTCTCCTCTCGGTCGTCATCATTACCCCTGGTCTCCAGTACATCTTCACATCTCCTCAGGGTCGTTCATATGTCAGCGAGTCCAGTCTAGTCCTCCAGGTCCTCGTCATCCAATTCATCTTCAAGGTCAAGATCATCCAGGTCTTGGAAGAGACTCTCATCCACTGCAACTTCTCCCTCACCTGTGAAGTCAAATGATATTCAAAATATCACTATCATTAAAGAATCACCATCACAACACTGCCATTAACACCGTACAGTAAATCTATTTGATACCTAGCTTCTATGGCTTCCAGGACAGCATAAATATTTACAGGCTGCCCTGCCCCAACACTTCACAAAGCTACTCTACCTTTTCCAAACTCTTCTGTATGCTACTCCAATCTCATGTAACCCAGCCTCATGCCTCTACACCCAAGGGAGATAATATTAGACATGGATATTGCTTTTGTATTGGTTAACACATTTCTGCTAAATGTGGGCCACTCCTTTCCTGCCCACGGGAGGCCAAATGGTGTGACCAATGTCCCTCATCCCCAGAAGAGGTTTTTCTATAGCACTATGCATAATGTTATGTTGATAAGACAAGCAATAATAAAAAAAAAAAACTGGTATTGATGATTATTTCATTATGTTATATAGTTGGGGCTGATCTGATACCTTTAAAATAAGAGACAGACATAACTGGTCCCCAATCAATATGTCAGCAAGAAAGAGGAATCTACACAGCAATTATTTGATTCTCTCAACACCATGGTAATTTACAGCTCTGTGGGCACAGATATTTACCCCTAATTTATCCTATTAATAAACATCTACAATCATAATCACTATTCACCCCAATATTTTACACCACATAAAGATTCACCATCACCATCTATTCCCACACAAACACCACCACTATCTTGACATCAACCATCACTTACCATCACCGAGGAAACTAAGATCAGACTGGTTGAGGGTTTGATCAGTCTGGAAGAGTTGTCGGCCACTGAGCTTCCGATTCTTCTCCTCACTGCGATCCTGATCCAACCGCACAGTGGACACCTCTTGGTCGAACTTGGCCTTCCACGCCATGAATGTTTCAACTGTCACACGTGTACCCTCAAACTTTTTCTGTGGGGTGGCAACAGCGTACGTGAGAGAAGAGACACAAAAACAGACAGCATAAATCAAAGACCACTTGTGGAGTAACTATCACTGATAATGTATGAAATCTCCATGTTGAAAATAACATAAGGATGTCCTCAACCTTTTCTTTTTCTCTACCAAAAGAAAAATAAAGTGAAAGAAACTGACCCTCTCTGCCTCCTCCCGTTCCTTCTGCTGCTGTTGTTGCTGTTCCTGGGCAGAGCGGGCCAGCTGCTCCATATGCCCCGCCAGCCACTCCAGTGCTGACGTCACCACAGTAAACACCATCACCATACCCAGGTTCTCTGTCACCTGTGGCACACAAATATAATACCTGAGTTAATCACTTACATTTCCTCAATTATCTCTCCTTCCCTGATTCTTCCTTTAAGCTATTTCTTCAGTGGAACATGTCCTTCGCTGTTCCATTCAGATTTTCCTTTCAAGTAATCATCTTAAGGACACAACAATAAGAAATTCAACCTAGAGGAAAATACACACTGGTGAGAACATCAACAAGGTAAGGAAAACCCACAATGTACAGTCATAGCACATAATCCTTGACCAGACTTCCCCTTACACCCTGATCAAGGATTACCGGTATGTACTTAGGAATCATCTTTCAAGCCATTAATAAAGCCTAGACTTGAATACACAGCAGTTGTCTAGTCCTCACATACAAAGAAACACATTCCTTTATTGGTCAGCTCTTCCCACCCCACCATATCTACTCAATGAACCTCTGTTTTATCCGTTCACTCAACCTCTACCTCACCTCCTCATCCAGCCTCTACCTCACCTTCACACTCAACCTCTGCCTCACCTCCTCATCCAGCCTCTACCTCACCTTCACACTCAACCTCTGCCTCACCTCCTCATCCAGCCTCTACCTCACCTTCACACTCAACCTCTGCCTCACCTCCTCATCCAGCCTCTACCTCACCTTCACACTCAACCTCTGCCTCACCTCCACATCCAGCCTCTACCTCACCAACTCAACCGACCTCTGCCTCACCTCCACACCCAACCTCTACCTCACCAACTCAACCGACCTCTGCCTCACCTCCTCATCCAGCCTCTGCCTCAGTTCATCCAGCTCCTCATCCTCCACATTGTCCACAGCAGTCACCTCTAGGGCCGGTGGTTGGTCGGGATAATTGGATGTGTACTGGAAGGTGAGGGAGATCTCTGCTGAAGCTGGTGTCCCTTCCTCTTCATCTTCCCCGCCTTCTGTTTTCACCCGAATTCTAAACTTGTGGTAAGGTTCCGTCTCCAGGACTGTTGAAATTGGTCTGGGTTAGGTCTGGAGTCAAGTTAATAGTCGTTAAAATAATTTGGTACGAAATAAACAGCACAAGAAATAGGCATGAAAATTATTGGAAATCCAGGTAAAATTGTTCTTCGGAAATATACTTATTTTACTTGTTTGGAAGATATTCTACGATATATGACAGTACTACATGATATTACTCTAAGAATGTATTGTAGACAAAAGAATGGTCACAATTCCCAGACAAATATTGGGTATTCTTCAATTAGTAAAATTCGTAAAAATGAATCCACGAGGTGTGTTGTAAATTATGCCACTACACACTTACTTTCAAACTCTTCAGGGTATATAGACTCCAGAGCCTCAATTTCGTTGTTTTGCTCCTCCTTGTAGTCCGTCATAGTGTCTTCATGTGTCTGTCTGTACCTTTTTTTTAAGACAAGGAGACAAGTTTCAGTAGTATCGGTGTGATACAATGATGGTGAGGCAGATGTTGTTTTGATCTTCAGTATGTGTCCGTATTGCCTTTGTTGACTTGGACTTTGCTTTCATTATATACAGCAAAGTCTTATGTTCTATCAATGACAAAGACATTTTAACTCTTATAAATTATTATGAAATTATAAATACTTATTCAATAACATAATATACATCTAGTATTGAATTATACGAATGAGTGTCCCCGCATTTGTGAATTCTAACATCAAATTCGGACAGTGGTAAATAAAAATAGCACGTGCCTAAAAATATTTTGACAGCAGACTTTAATTTACCCTTAAATGTTATAAGACTATGAGGAATCAAAATAGCAAAATGAACTACTGGATGCATAGCCTGCACACTCCTTACGATCTGCGAAAAAAAAATGTTAAATTTACAAAAGTACTGGGTTCACTATATTGCATATATTAGTATCATTACCCACTATTTTGGACCATTCTAAGACACTTTTCATCTATGGTGTTTCTCGGAGATGCCCCGTTTTCGAGAAATGCCCCGCTTTACAAACATAATTTGGAAATTAGTCTGACCTAACCTAACCTAAACCACAGCAAACTACCGGGACCTAACCTGGGCAAACTACCGGGATATAACCGGTGTAAACTATCATAAAGTGACCGGGGCAAATTCCCGGGACCTAGCCGGATGTGGTAATACTGAGCGGCCCTAGCCAAGAACACAGTATTTCTGTAATCATACCAAAAAAATTATCACTTTTTCTGTGGGGTTGAGAGTTGCGACTCATTAGGTGAAGTGGTACCCTTGAGCTCAAAATTGGAACCAATGCTTTATGCAGCAAGAAAATTGATGCACAGGGGCTGTAGACTTTCTTGCATGTTTTGACAAGTACTTACCTATACTGGTCGCCGGAAGAACCCATGGGCACAGGTGAGGTCAGTATACATACATATAGGTTACAAGGGATGGTAATGGAGGAAATATACTGACTATTAACTCAGATTACAGGGTAACAAATTATAGGCAACTGGAGAAGGGAGCAGCAAGCAAGTAGCCTTCTGAGGAACAGTCAATGGGCACTGAAAGGAAGTCAAGCTACTAAGTATATACAGTACTAAGCTTGTGATACATTACCTATATTAAGGTCCTATTATTAATAGACCAGGGAAACACTAGGCAATTCTTTCAGCTAACCATAATAACACAACATAATATAAATTATTAATGTGATTTTTATATACAAAGTAATACAATATATAATTTTATTAACAAATACAAGTACAGTGTTGTGTATATAAAACTATAGCACATTATGCATCACACCAATCAGGGTTGAGCTTGACTCTAATTCTCACTCTTGTATGTAAACAATGTGGAGATAGGTAAATGCCCTTATGTAACCTCAGTCACCTTCATGGTGTAGATTTATACTACACATTTCTACTTAATACAGTAACTTTTAAGATTACATAAAACATGACACTGTAGTTTCAACACACTATTCAATTAGCATAAAAATAATGTATCTTCAGTATAGTATGTATGATTATTTTCTTATGCACTTAACACCACACACTTAAGAATGACAAAAAGCACCAAAAGAGTAACAAATTAATAAAGTTATGGTAATAGACAAGATGGAGTCACACATCCTGCATAATACCACAAACCACAGAATATAAAAATAACTATAACAACATATTTACACTGTTATGGAGTGTGGTTGCAATTTCTCTATTCTTGGTTCCTCTTCTACATTCTTTTTCTTCACCTTTCTTGCCTCCTTACCTGCACTTCACACTATCTTCCTTTCAGCCCCTACCATCTTTGATCTTCCTTGTGGTTATATGCAATAAGAGTCATGTATATGTTTATAATGTTAACAATTACAAAGGCCCCCAGTGTAGTGTCTATGGAGCCATCACACTGGTTAAAACCAAAATTATACCTGTTTTCATTGATGACCCTCATACAGTACATCATTATAATTATATACAGTATCTTCAAGTGTCATCACAGAAGAGCCTACAGATACTACTCTATCATTGTCATATTACCTAAATTTTCCCCCTCTCTCAGTTTTTCCTCTCTCTCTCTCCTCCTCTTTCAGTTTCCCCTTTCTCTCTTCTCCTCCCTCAGTTCTCACACTGTCTCTTTCTCTTCTCTCACACTGTTGTCTACTCTTTATCGCTCTTCTTCCCACAGCACTCACTGCTGCCTCTGCTCTTTTTCATTCCCTTCCTTCATCCCTCACTCTTGTCTATTGTGTCCTCTATCTCTCCTGCCACCTCACATTCTGGGGTGTGGTGGCATAAGAAGCTGTAGTCTCTGTGCCACAGCCATATTCCCCGCCAATTTGAGCTGCCCAGACAGAAAGGCAGCTTGAGGCTTTAAACTCCCTGCCACTAGTGCCACCAAATTCTCCTCTGCCAGGGTGAGGGTCAGGTCTGGTCGTCGACCCCCTTGTGGTGGCCCCATGTACACAGGGTCAGCCGCTGCTCCGCCCTTCAGGTCCACCGCTGTGAAGGGAGTACAGAACAACATGTATACTTTAGGAATAACATGAGATATAGATGTTACCTTACCCATATTTTAACTTCTTTTTAAAATTTCCACTTCATTGTCTATATTATGAGCAGCTATAAATATGAAGTATATTACAATATGATAATTTTGTGTCCACATGTGTGTTCTGTATGAATGGAAAAAAAAACAGAAGAAACTAATAACTTTAATCATTCTCCATAACTGATATAACAAATTTAAACATAAAATGACAAATTTGCAGACTACATAAACATAAAAATGATTACCAATAAAGACAAATAATACTCACTCCATTGGTCTGCTGTATTGTCACCCTTCATCACATTCCACTGTATGATGGCATTCACCTTGGCTGCCACTGAGGAATCGCCTGCAAGCCGCCCTGCCATCTCTCGGAACACCTCAGACCCTGCTACTGCTACCCCTTTACCTCCTGCTGCCATGTCTTTTGCCCCAGCATCCTCAGTGATGTCCACATACCCACCTGCAGGGGACAAAGTGGAAGGGAGGGGAAGTTACAACTCCACTAGCAACTACTATACAGTCTGTGGTGTATGAAAATTGGCATTACTCTGTTTTCATCCCGTCTACTAGAAAGTCTTTTTACTTGTGATGCTATTGGAGTTTCCTTTGGCTAATAGCAAATATTTTCTTGTCAGAAGCAAATCCCTTGCCTGTTTAGTCTGATGAAAACTCAGTTAATGCTATTTCATCTTTCAGTGGTGTTTACTCTTGGAGAAAAGTTTATAAATTGTACCTGTGAGACATGCTTTGCCAGTCTCCTTGACTGTGGTGGTGAAGTGGATGCGGCTTCCTTCCTTCCACATGGCAATCACCAAGGTCTGACCTGGTAGTACCGGTTTAGCAAACCTTGCCTGTTGGATGTAAGGATTAGTCAGAATCACCGGCAGAAGTAACAAAACATATGCTTACACAATGTGAGATCATTATTTTACGTTCATGGCTAATAGCATTAGTACTGTATAAAAACTGATGAAATTCATGACCCTAACTTTAGAGCACAATGTATGAGAGAAATGTATGTGGATGGATACCTTCATGGCCTTAAACTTGGAGGGCTGGCCATCACAGTAAGTGGCCAACACAGCCCGTGCAGTCACCCCATAGAAGCAGAGGCCATGTAGGATGGGCTGAGAGAAACCGCCCATCGCCGCAAAGGAAGGATCAATATGCAGGGGATTGTAGTCACCAGAGAGGCGATACAAAGCAGCCTGTTGAGTAATACATTATATAGTAAACATTAGAATTACATCTAGGTATAACTCAGAAAGCACCACAACATCAAAAAACAGTACTGGTAGGAGAGCTAAAAGTGAGCCAACTCCTGACCTGGTCGATTCCTGTAGTCAACTCCTTGGTGGCGTCTGGTGGTCTGTTTGGAGGGTCAGCAAGGGGCATTGCCACTTTGCTACTCCTGGGGCCACCAAAGTTACCCTCACCCACCAAGAACAGAGACCACTGACCTCTAGACACATCTGTTCCATCCTCACCTCGGGTTACAGCTGTGAAGTGATCACAGTACAGATAAGGATAAGAGACCAGTTCATAGCTTGATTCTTTGCTTACACATTTCAGTCATCATAATTATTAAACACATTAATATATGAGTTACTGCATCTGGAAAAAGTTAAAATTTTACACTGCTATATGATTCAGTCATCTACATTAATAATTAAATTATAATAGTTTACACAAAACTGACTAGAATTACTGACACTGACATTCTATCCTTCACCCAATTTCTGTAAACCTGGCCATCCTCACCCAACACTCTGCCCTTCACCCAGCTACAATAAAACTTGTCCTTTTAACCCAACACACTGCCAGACACTCACTATCCAGAATGAGGACAGAGCCGGAGCCCTTGTCGAGAACGTCTGAGACGGTGGTTGTGGTGGCCAGGGTGGCAGCTGGGGGTATGGGGGCAAGATTCTCTATGTACATCTCACCATGTAGCAACTGTGGAAAGAGAAATGCTTACAGAAAAAAAAATATATATATATATATATATATAGTATAGCCACCGTGTTGCCCAGATTAAGTGGAGTTCTTATTATGGTTAGTGGTTCTATGGGCCATATGCAAGAATAGCCATGGTGTTGACGATGTTACAGTACTGGTAAGATGGCTCTGTATTGTGTATAGGAAGTTGTCGTTACGTTACCACACCGTTATCAACACCATCAATATTGCTTGGAATAGTTTGGAGGGATCATCATTTGCTCCAGATTTACTAAAACTGTACCATCCCCTCAAGTAACAGCGTGTGTAAGAGGAAATGCGAGCAGTGAAAGACCTTAGTGAGATCGGGGGACCAGTTAGACATCTTGGACCACAATTCCCCTCCCATCATGGCAGCTTGGGAGGCTATGACTGTGAAGGTGGGCAGGGGGCAGAAATCCTCGCTGTTCTCGTACAGGAACCTCAGGCCATCCTCATCCTGTGTTGACACTCCGACTGGCAACACAAAAGTGGAACAACATCAACATTCAGGTGATTATCTCATTTCTTAGGTGGGTCTAAGGGTCTTACTTAGTGAATGATTAGGACATAGAAATAAGACCATGAGCACAATGGAGAGAAAAGTTCAACAGCATAAACAAAAGGATGAAATCTGTTTTGTAGCAGTTTGGGATAGTTTGTGGCCTCTAATATGCTGACATTAATTTAGTTACTGCAAACTTTAGAGAAGAATGCATGATCATATTGTACCTCCAAGAGCATAGAGTACGACATCCTTCCTGGTGTACGTGAAGTCAGTAGGCCCGATGCTCACTCCCAAGGCGGACAGCTGAATGCAACACAGCAGCCCACATTATTAAACACATTATAGAGGACATAAATTTCATAAGTATTGCATGGGGATTGTACAATTAAAGACCACAGGAATGAAAAGTAAAGGTCTAAGTAATGACAATGGTTACTAAGATGACTCCATAGGTTCCATGTGATGCCACTATACAGTTCATTCATCATCATCACTTGACCCATAACTTTCTCTCTAAATGACCCAAGAGAGGTGTAGCATAACTCACGGGTCCAGTAGTGGATGGACTTGTGGAGGCAGCTGAGTGGGTGTGTTGAAGCTCAGTGCCTGGACTATCTTTCAGATTGTTTAGTACCTGTGGGTACAATTTATATATCACTACTACAGAATATCACCCTGGGACAACACATAAGCATTCTGCTGTAGACAGTTCAGGGATACTCACTGCAAAACATTGAGACATTAAGGACTATATACAATACAGATCAATGATTATGCAATGAAAATAAACAATATAGATGGGTTAATGAATCCATAATGTTTGTCACTGAGGGCCAAGTCCTTCATTGATACTGTGACCAGACTGGAATTTATAATCTGGAAGCTTATTAATGTCTTCCCTAGTATGAACAACATCTGGCAAAAACAACTACTGTACATTATTGTCATAGCCATACCATTATTATTATGGAAGTTCCTGAGAGAGAGTAACTACAATAACACAACCTCAACATTAGGATGATAAAGCAATAAAGGTTTGTGATCTGAGAATAAGACATGTTTGATATACATTGCAAATAAGAAGGGTGAAGTATCAACTGACCTCCAAAATACTGCCGGTGGTTTCTTCATTGGACTCGAGGTGTTCAGAGTTGGTGAAGTCACAAATCTTGTCCCAGTTGTCTCGCACCGTTTCAGGGGTCATGGCTGACACACGACTCTCACGGCACATCACCCCGGTCGTGTTTTCCCACCGGACTGTCAGGAAGGAGCTCAGGTAAAACTGTGGTCCACATGTGAAAATTTATGGGTTATGAAATGACAATGCCCTGTGTGATGGCTCCTGGAGTTGTCTTTGGAACCATCAGGACTGGAACATTAAAAACACAACAGTACAGTACTCACACTTGCTGACCCAACCACCACCAGTGACATAGAGACCACCAGTGTCATGACAATCCTCATGACACAGCCAAGACACCACTGGTGCAACAAACTCTGGCTTGAGTTCCTCCAACATATCTGTCGAGGGAGTTACAGTCAGACACACACACACACAAATATTATGTTTACATTTCTCTATACTTTTAGGATTTAGGGAATGTGGATGCAGCTGTCCAAATGGTTAAGGAGTGTGTGATATCAGCAGACAATACAATATGTGCATGTTGTTGTTGTTGTTGAAGTTCCTAAAGCTGTCTGGCCAAGCAGCCCCGATATGTGCATGTGTAAGTTGGTACAGTACTGTACTGTATTTTAGTAGACCACTTCATATACAATAATAATCTTGCTATTTTGTGAGATTTAAATAGAGTACTTTATCTGTATAATAATTGGTCTAACCTGGTGGCATGATGCCCTGTGTCATGCGCGTGCCACCGAAGGGAGCGACGGTGTTGCAGTTAATATTGTACTTGCGACCTTCAATGGCCACGGTGTTACTGAGACCCAGCAGGCCCAGCTTGGCTGCACTGTAGACACCACCAACATTAGTTAGTCACTCTCACTGTGTTAACTCTGAGTTTTTTAACAGATGATCCAAGTCATTCCCTTGTAGTTAACTCCTATGCTTGACATATGATTAATTAGATGTAGGTATCACAATTAATTCAGAATTTAACTGTTTGCTAACAATACTTAACCCAATGAGAACCCCACATAGGAATAGAACCTGGATACTCTGTTTATGAGATCCAGGCAATAACCACAATATGACACCACCACTAAAACCTCATCCTACCTCGGCTGGTTCCCCTACTCTTGTCTCACCCATCGTGCCCTCACCTATAGTTAGCCTGTCCAAAATTTCCAAAGATGCCAGCCGTGGAGGTGGTCATGATGATGCGGCCGTACCCCTGCTTCTTCATCATTGGGAAGGCTGCGCGGGTCATCAGGAATGATCCGCGCAGGTGTACCCGATGGACCAGGTCTGTGAATTTCCAAATGGTTGTTACATTGATTTATCTTGAGTAATGATTGGCTGTGATGGGATGGTTAAAGGGAAATTCTCTTGTTGGTAAGTTGGAAGACTACTGATTTCTCCTAACTATAAATATCAGAAAACTGACGCCCTTAAAGGTACTAATAGAGGATCTGTCTCATGGCATAAATTGGAGGATTGTTTATTCCCTAATGACCTCAGTAATGAAACATACAAGTGTGCCTCATTATTTGCTTTAGCCAACATAATTATATACCCTATATTTGTATTTGTTCAGGCTACCTGTCTTACCAAGAGGAAGAGAATGGTACTATCCACCAAACTACTGTAATCTCAAGTATCTAATTCATGTACTTGACGTTATCAGTGGCTAACACTATCTCCTCCTGCTTACTCTCCCTGTTACCATTACTTTCTCATTCTAAGTACAAAATTCAGTCAAAATTTCTGCCCATCTAGGTTGGATAAGCAGAATTAAATAAATTTTTTGGGGGGACAATGTTTTACTGAAAACGTTTTTTCTATATTCTTATTAAAATTAGCCATATAATAGTTACAATATCATCCCTTTTCACAGGCCTCTGTCTCCCCAAAGTTTATAATTATAATGGGACAAGAAAACTCCATAAGTTTGTTTACAGAAAAGAGTGGCAAACAGGATATCTTCATTCTTTTGTCCCTCAATCATAACTGAACAAGCTTAAATTAATACAGCATTATTATTATTATTATTATTAGAAGCCCTAAAAGAATATGGTTGTACCAGTATTCTGTTGCTTGTACTACATTCATCCCCACAACTCACTGCTGTCTTTGCTTCCCCAGAGGGCTATAAGTTGTCACACACTCACCCCAGTCGGTGTTTGAGGTGCGAGGTAAGGAGCGGTCCCTTAGGATGCCAGCATTGTTTACCAGGATGTCAATGTGGCCAAAGTTATCAAGGGCCGTCTGGATGATCTTCTCCCCGTCCTCCACAGAGTCATAGTTGGCAACGGCTGTCCCTCCTGCCCAGGTGTGGGATGTAGGAATGGCATCAACAGGTGGATAGGGATGGTGGGGAATTTTGGTGCAATTTTTTATAGATGACATCATTAAGTTTACCAGTGATTAGTCAAAGTTCACACCCAATGGGTAGAATTCAGCCAATCAGATACATCAAAAAGACTCAAAAACTTTTAACCGTGGACATTCAGGTCTACTGTCAGTTTTCAAGACTATTGAACAGTACAGTTCAAAAAGTGTTACTAGACACTTTTCCAGCATCTGTTACTGGTACTTTGTTAATAATGAATGGGAGTTTACACACTTGTTTGTTCCTAGTTGATATTAAGAGACCATGTTCCTTACTGTTCATTGGCTAATATACTGTACATTGCTGGATTACATTGCAGTTACCATTAAATTGATTAGAAATAGGAAAAATTTTAAATGTTCTGTTTTAAATAAAAGCTGAATGAATTACCTACAAAGGTTGTAGGAGTTACAGGCTTGGCTAGGAAAGCTATAATGTAGTTCAATTCCACCCAAAAGTTCCAAATTATATAACTTTACTTGCCAATTACAGTACTACTCGAAATTTTGTGTTGGCAAACTTGAAGCAACTGAATCCTCCAAACTATTCCAAGCAACATAACACCATTATTATTGTTCATCTGGTCCTGTTTCCTGGCATGCTCTAGATGAATCAAGGCACTCCAATATAACAAAAGTGATTTATCCCCTTAACCTTTATAATATTGTACAGCTTTTGAGCAGCACAGAATCAAACATCTGTACACATCCTAAGCACCCAATTTTCAACTTTATCCCATAAAATTCCTGAGAAAAATAGACCACCCTGACACATACTTGAAAAGAAGGGAAAACAAAAAAAAAGTGTTGTATTTACAAGCGTCAAACCCTCACCTGTAGAACGTATTTCCTCCACTACAGTGTCAGCGGCACGGGAACTCTTGCCCTCACCCTTGGTATCTCCCCCCAGGTCATTGACAACCACCTTGGCCCCACGAGATCCAAGAAGCAGCGCATAGCCTCGGCCTAGACCTGATGAGAGGAGAATGAAAGGTGGATACAGTACAGAATATGCATATTTTATTCCATAAGTACTTAAACCTGTGTTCTGTGTTCTTGGCTAGGACTGCGCAATGTTACCACATCCGGCTAGGTCCCGGCAATTTATCCCAGTCACTTTATGATAGTTTACACCAGTTATATCCTGGTAATTTGGCCAGGTTAGGTCACGGTGGTTTGCCCAGGTTAGGTCCCGGTAGTCTGATGCGGTCTAAGTTAGGTTAGGAAATGCCATAGAAGAAAATAGTCTTAGAATGGTCTAAATAAGTTGGTAATGAAGGTAGAAAAACTGTACGCAATAACGGTAATTCTTTCAATATTTACCAACGATACTAATAAGCCTGTATCATGCTGACAACAACAAACTGATAACACAAACCAACATAGAAATAGTCATAGTACTAGTAGTCTAATAGTCATAGTAACATAGTAATAGTCATAGTAACAGTAATAGTAACATGACAACTTACCACCTCCAGCACCGGTTACAACAGCTACTTTATTATGGAAATTGAGAGGAGCCATTACTACAACTAATAAGGAACTACAACCTCCCCAGCTGACTGACGTAAACAAACTGAACTAGCCAGTGTTGCCAGGTCTGGTCTGCTTGACGAAATTTCCCCAACTTCAACATCAGAATTTCCCTTTTTACCTCAAAAATTCCCTGTTTACTCTTGAAGATTGTTGTATATTTACCATCATCTACTTGATAATTATTTCGTCTGGTAGAAATATAATATCCCCATTGGTACTTCTAATTCCCCATGTCTAGGGAAAATTCTCCATGATCTTACAAGGCATGGTCGTGGAACAACATGGGATAATTTAACTGGCTCAAACCTTCACTACCACACCGTCCTTCTTCTCTCTTCACACTCTCTCAGTGACTGTTTTGCTACTCGCCCGACAACTGCACCCTCTTTTACCATCTTGTAAATATTATGCTACTAATACTTTTGCGAATATTATTGCTATTATTTATTCACATTGTTATATTCGTGGCCTTTTGTGACAGCGTAGGCTATAGAAGATGACTCCAATTAACTAACCCCAAATCCAATCTCGCCTTGCATTAACCAGATAAATATTGATGAATGCGTAGACGAGATTGGATTATTAGGTTTCAGAACTATGATAGCGCGAATACCAAGAACACCCTGTGTTTCTAATAGATAAATGGAGTTATCGTACGTTTAGTGTAATATTAATTATATATAATGTATGTATATATCTCAAGTTATATTTGGCGCGTTGTATGAACTGTTATAACCACTTACTATAGCTACGGTGTGCTACCAGACTCCTCCAAAATTTGGGTGGCTGGTACATCCTTTAAGTTATTTGATACGTGGTGCTCAGCCTGCATATGATTTATTATTAAGAGTTGCTTGGAAAACCCAAGTGAGTCCACTCTCTCTCTCTCTCTCTCTCTCTCTCTCTCTCTCTCTCTCTCTGGTGTGTGTGTGTGTTATTTACTCACCACTGAATTACTGAATTTCCTTCAGTTTCATCAGCAGATCCCTGTTATCAACCACAAGTAACCTTTGGTATATGTATGTATGTATATATATATGAGACTTATAACATTTACCAGTACCGTCTTATCAGCAGCATGCATTATCTTGGAGTGTGCATGCGAGTTATTGGTCATTGGTGGAAGTTTTTTTATATATATATATATATATTTATATATATATATATATATATATATATATATATATATATATATATATATATATATATATATATATATATATATATATATATATATATTAAAAATGATGAGGACCAAATGCATTGGGCCCGCTCACCGTCCTCATCTGTGTAATAGTGGGAGTGTCCAAAATCATGTCCAATTTAGTCAATGTTGCTTGCTTGCTTGTTTCCTTGCTTGCTTGCTTGCTTGTTTGCTTGCTTGTTTCCTCCCTCGCCGATCACTCTCTCCCTCCTTTCTCACCTTTAACTTTCACCTTCATATTGTTTCCCTTCCATGTAGCCTAATGTTTCAACCTTCCCTCACTCACGTATTGATGTCTCCCCTAAAGCTGGTATCATCACATTTTTAGCACATTTTCCCCAGTCCTCTGGCTAATAGTATATGTAAATTGGAACCTTATGTTTGTGTGTGTGTGTGTGTGTACAGTACGTGTGTGTGTGTGTGTGTGTGTGTACGGGAAAGGGAGTGTGTGTTTGTGTAAGGATGGCTGTGTGTGTGTGTGTAGAGTACTTACGTGTGTGTGTGTATAGTACGTGTGTATGTGTGTGTATGTATGGGAAAGGGAGTGTGTTTGTGTGTGTTAGGATGGCTGTGTGTGTGTGTGTGTGTGTGTGTGTTAGGATGGCTGTGTGTGTGTGTGTGTGTGTAATGTGTGTAGATTACGTGTGTGTGTGTGTAAGGGAAAGGGAGTGTGTTTGTGTGTGTTAGGACGGCTGTGTGTGTGTGTGTGTGTGCTGGGAACAAAGTTAAGACCCTCTTCATCAGGCTTATACTTTCACTCTTTCTCTTTCCTTCACCAACTTGCCCTCTCTCTCTCTCTCTCTCTCTCTCTCTCTCTCTCTCTCAACCAGAGTGTGTGTGTGTGTGTGTAGAGAGAGAGAGAGAGAGAGAGAGAGAGAGAGAGAGAGAGAGAGAGAGAGGAAAATAATTGGGAGTAGGAGGGTAACTTTATAACTTTCTCCCTAAGGTAAGTAGCTCAGGCCCAGGGTATAAGCCATAAAGTGAAGTGTACAGTTGGCATCAGGAATTCGTATGCATCCCTGTGACATCAAGGTTTCGTAACGACTAAAAAATTTAGTACATTAATTTCCTAACACCAAACTTTTCTAGTAATGTTATTTGGGTAATACTTGAATCAGTCAGTAGAACAATTCCTACAGTATGTGCAGAATGAATTACCCCTTTTAAACAATGCTATGTGTACGAATTCCTGTTAGCCAACTGTACACACCACACCACTATCACCATCATCATCATCATCACCTCTCACCTTATATATAACCTTTCACCTCCACCTAGGTTACACCAACTCTTTTCTACACACCACCACCATCACCACCAACACCATCACCTTATAACCTTTCACCTCCACCTACACCAACTCTTTTGTACACACCACCACCATCACCACCACCACCATCACCTTATAACCTTTCACCTCCACCTACGCCAACTCTTTTGGAGCAGTAAGGAGAGGCAGTAAAAGGAAACAACCAAGGAAAACAACACACATATAATGATAAAAACAGCTTTATTTTGTACCATCACCAACCCATAATAAATGCTTCTCTCTGCAGCACTAAGGGGACATTTTGTTGTTGGTTATTTTAAGGGCTACTGATTCCTCCTAACTATACAAGAAAACAGATATCCTCAATGGTACTAATTGGGGATCTGTTGTTTCGTGGCATAGTTTGGAGGAATCAGAGACCTTCCAATTCACCAACAAAAGAAGAACTTCCTCCTTTTTTAAGGAACCCTGTGTGTGATGTAGTTAGTCAGAGAATTGGAGGTAAATGAGTCCTTCAAATATTGCCACGAAACACACACACACACACCTATATGGAAGGAGCTTGTTTCGTGGAATAGTCTGGAGGAATCAGAAGCCTCCAATATTCCTACATGATCACAGGGTCCTTAACAACACACTATAATAGAAGGCATCAATTTATCCCATCAATTTATCTTATCAATTTATCCCCTCAATTTATCCTATAAATTTATCCTATCAAAGGGGAAATAATACAGTATTTTTGGTGGAAAATATGGAGAAACTGTATGATTCCTCCAATCTACTCCAGGCAACAACAGCAGACCATGCACCATTATTATTATTATTGTTCATCTGGTCCTTCTGTTTGTTTCGTGGCATACTTTAGAGGAATCAAGGCACTCCAATGTAGGTATTTACCAAAAGTGTATTAATTAGCATCTTAATATTATGGCAACAAGTGAAGAAAGAGAAGACAGCATAACAAGGGAGGGGGGGATGGAGGGTGAAGGGGGGAGCCAGCCCACCCCTACCCACCCACCCCCACCATGGAGATCCTTTTTTTTTTTTATGTTAGAGACCTAAGGGGGAAATATTATTACTGTATTTTGGTAAATCTGGAGCAAACTAATTCCTCCAATATATTCCAAGCAACAACAACAACAAGCCACCATTGTACTTTGTCCATCTGCTGGTCCTGTTTGTTTCGTGGCATACTTTGGAGGAATCAATGCACTCTAATGTACCTAAAATATACCATACCCTTTAAGGAACCCTGTGATGTAGTCAGAAAATTGGAGATAAATGAGTCCTTCAAATATCGCCACGAAACACACACACACACACACACCTATATGGATGGAGCTAGTTCCTTGGTATGGTTAGGAGGAATCAAAAGCCTCCAATTTTCATACACAATCACAGGGTTCTTAATTATCGAATACAGAGTTCCAGGGATTATACAAGTCATGTATATAGGTTTATGGTGTGTCTGTCTTTCCTTATAAGTATAGTAAGACCCATGCAGGTGGTTTGTGTTCTATATATCTATCTAATTCATAGGGACTGACATTTATCTACCATTTACTATTTGGAATACGGTCCCCTCTGTGTGTGTGTGTGTTTGTTTGAGTGTGTGTGTTTGAGTGTGTGTGTGTGTGGGTACGTGTGTGTGTGTTTGAGTGTGTGGGTGTGTGTGTGTTTGAATGTGTGGGTGTGTTTGAGTGTGTGGGTGTGTGTTTGAGTGTGTTCGAGTGTACGTGTGTATGTGGGGGGGGGGGGAATAGGTGTGTGGGGGGGGGGGTGTATGTGTGTAGAGTGTATGTGTGTGTGTGTGTAGCTACAAAGGGCACCACGTATCATACTCTACATATATTTTTAGGGACACTCACTCAGCCAACATCACTACTTTCTCGTCAAGACATCAATCACTAATGGAATATAACTTTCAACTCGAGTATGAAACATTTCCTAAAAAAAAAAAAAAAAATACAAAAAAAAAAAATATTACTTTCCACTCGAGTATCAAACATTTCCTAGGCAAAAAAAAAAAAAAAAAAAAAAAAAAAAATAATATAACTTTCCACTCGAGTATCAAACATTTTCTAGACAAAAAATATACCAAAAATAATAAATAGATAAAATAAAAAAGAAAAGGACAAAAAAAAAAAACAAGGGAATAGACACAAAAATGAAAAATAAGAAGAAAAGAAAAAATTAGGGAGAAAAAAAGAGGTTACTAAATCACTGCTCACATTTTCGTCTTTGTTTACACTTACTGTCTCTCAGGTAGAAAGTCAGTATTGCCAATGGTGAGTGTGTGTCCCTCGGGGGTAATGAAACACTGCTTTTTTTTTTAATGGGTAGCCTGCCACCGGTCCAGCGGGGGCGGAATGAGTGATGGGGGGGGGGGGGAGGGGAAGGGGAAGAGTCAGCAGTGTTTGTTGGTTTGTTTGTTTCCAATGCTTTTTGTTTACATGCAATAACGTACTGTATATCTCTTTCATGATCTTTGAAGTTTGTGTATGTGTTAGGGACTGGAGACAGACCTGAGGGTACGGGGGGGCACAGTTGGAACGGAGTGGGGGGGTGGAGGAGGAGGAGTGGAGTGGGAATGGAACGTGGGAGAGGTAGGGGGGGCAGCAGCAGGAACCTTGGATGGGGGTGCCACAGTGGGTATAGAGATGGATGGAAGGGAGAGAGGCTGGGAATGGAATTTAGGGGAGGGGGTGCGAGGGGGTGCGGCGACCCTTGCAGAACACAGCCACGAGTGGAAGGGATGGCTACAGAAATTGTCACGTGGTTTGGTTGGGGCTGCCACCTTCTGGGCTACGGGGGCTGAGGCCTGAACTGGAACTGGTTTGGGGGCTGGGGTGGGGGCTGGGGTGGGGGCTGGGGTATTGTTGGGGGTGGTGGTGGTGATAGTGGGGCCGTGGGACCTGGAGGAGATGGAGGAGGAGGGACACAGGAAGGAGTGGAAGGCGTGTTGGCAAGGATCATAATCAGGTTCGGGTTCTGGTTGAGGTTGAGGTGTGGGTTGTGGTAGTGACTGGGGTTGAGGTTGAGGTGTGGGTTGTGGTAATGGTAGTGACTGGGGTCGAGGCTGGGATGCAGGGCTGGGCACAAGGGTTGGTTCCGGTGCCGGCTGACGTCTTGGCTTCGGTTCTGGTGTGGTGGTGGTGGTGGTGGTGGGAGGTGGGGGCGGGGGAGGTGGAGGGGACGGGGTGGTGAGGGAGTTGTGTGGGGGCAGCACTGGGCCGGGGGCAGGGAAGGAGGCAGCAGGAGCGTGGTCCTCCTGTCGCCCACGAGGTGCCTCACACAACCAGGAATGGAAAGCGTGACTACAGGGATCCACTCCGACCATGGAAGGCTCAGGGGAAGGCTCTGGTGATGGTTTTGGTGCTGTGTGTACCTGGGAATTAATGTTGGATGCTGGGGAGGACAACTGACGACCAGCAGGTTGGGGTCGAGATGGGGGACGGCAGAGTCTGGGGTGTAGGGGGTGACTGCAGGGGTCCTTGGGGGACCTGGGCGTTGTAGTGGTGGGAGGGGGTCTAGGTTGGGGTGCAGGAAATGACGAGGCCTGGGGTTGGGGCTGGAGTTGGGGTGAGGGGGGACATTGCCATGAGTGGAAAGAGTGACTACTACACTTGGTCTTTACACTCTTGCCAGAACTCTTCCTCCTGCAAGGAAATATCTGCATTTAACCATTCAACGAATAAGTGAAATAACACACACACACAAACACACACATACACACACACACACATATATATATATATATATATATATATATATATATATATATATATATATATATATATATATATATATATATATATATATATATATATATATATATATATATATATATATATATATATACACAAACACACAAATAGATGAAGGGGGAGAGAGGATTGGCTGTCAGAAATGTTGTCAAATGTTTATGTATATATGGATTGCTTAAAAAAGTATATAAATGCGTTCATCATTGCTTTAAGGTATTTATGTTGACAGATATAACCTTCAGATAAACAATTTATGTACTGCATGCATGTTAAGGGATAGAAGAGTATAGGTACCTTGGTCCTGGCTTGATGGGTGGATGTGGACGTGGAGAGGCAGACACTGTGTTGAAGGGACGGTCATTGGATGGACTACCTTCAGGAAACAACGCCACACCACCACCTCGACCAGGAGCTGAGGTGCTGGTAGTAGTAGGCGGCGGTGGTGGTGGTGATGGTGGTCTAGTGGAGGTGGGTGGAGGGGCTGGGATGGGGACGAGTTTGGCTGACTTGGTTGTAGATGGTGGAGGAGGAGGTGGGGTAGTGGTACGTGGTGGTGGTGGGGGTGGTGGTGCTCGGGTGTTGGTGTTGGGGGCGCGAGAGACTGCATCAGGAAATAGCACCTTACCTCTCCTCTTCGGTGTTGGTGAGTGGGTGGAAGGAGGAGTGGGAGTGGGTACAACAACAACTTTGGGTCGACGTGAGGCACACAACCAGGAGTGGAAGGGATGACTGCACATGTCGTAGTGGGAAGAGCCGTGTCCACCAGCTGCCAACACCACTGTCACCATTACCATCACTAACACCACGACCTGAAAGTGTAACACCATGAATTATATTATACTGTCACCATCAACATCACCACCATCACCAATACCAATACCAATACCATTACTATTACCATTACCATTACCAGTAGTAGTAGTAGTAGTAGTAGTAATAATAATAGTAGTAGTAGTAGTAGTAGTAGTAGTAGTAGTAGTAGTAGTAGTAGTAGTAGTAGTAGTAGTAGTAGTAGTAGTAGTAGTAGTAGTAGTAGTAGTAGTAGTAGTAGTAGTAGTAGTAGTAAGCAATAGCAGTAGTAGTAGTAGTAGTAGTATTCTGTGGACCCTGGTTGTGAGTATACTTAACCTCTAGACTAATTGTTCCGTGTCACTAGAGTGGAAAGTGAACAATAACCATAACAGTAATAACCATGTCTCCATATCGGTGTCAAAGTATTCATTCACCTTCTCTCGTTAGTCATGTGGACCTCTCAATGATACCTCCACCTATTTTTATTTCTATTACATTCTCTAGTTTCTGTCATTATTATTATTATTATTATTTCTTTTTCTTTTTCTTTTATTATTATTATTATTATTATTATTATTATTATTATTATTATTTTTATTATTATTATTATTATTATTTATATTTTTATTATTTTTATTTATATATTATTATTATTATTATTATTTTTATTATTATTATTATTTTCATTTTTATTTATATATTATTATTATTATTATTATTATTATTATTATTATTTGTTTCTTCTCCTTTAATTAACCTACAACCCAGCAGTCTAACTCACACACACAACTTTCCAAACTGGACTCAGTGACTGACATCCCTTTCCCCCTTTTTTTTTATTTCCATAACCCGGCTCCCTGGGGCAAGGACGCCACTCATCCCGATCCCCACACCTAACTCAAACCTTGGATTAATTTAAACAAAAAAAAAACGTCCTCACGTCCTCTGTAATTGGGATGTGTTTGGATACTACTCTCAAGACAGACCTATAATTTTCTCACTCTCTTCATAATAATAAATGGTTTGTTTGTTTGTTGTTTTGCAATTACCGAGTCACTTCATAATAAACAGAAAAAAAAAATTGCAATGGTTTGTTGTTGTTGTGTACGATTTCTTGTGTCCAACGGTACCTACTACATTGTAATAATCTATGAGGCTTTCTCTCACTCACAACACCACCATCAACAACATTATATTACTGCACTTTCTTTCTGTGTGTGTGTGTGTGTGTAGTGGTGGTGTTTTCAGGAGGAGGAGGTGGTGTTGGTTGGTTGGATAGATGGCTCCTTTGTTATGTATATGTTTTTATTATATTATTTGTTATATATAAGGGCTACCTACCTGCCCACCCAGCCTTTCCTTCTTCAGTAGTATTTGTTGTCTTTTGGGATGAGAGAGAGGAATATAGGGAATTGGAAAAGGCTAAGACAACAGAAGAGATTGATTGATATTAGGCGCCGCAACAGCGATGTCATATCGCGCCAGAAAAAGGTGATAGAGAGGTGAGACAGCAAGCAGGAAGGAAAATAGAAAGAAAAGAGGAACTGTTGATGAACTAAAAGCTAGTGGCTGGGGCCGAAGGGGCGTCAAAACCCTTAAAGTAACAACAGAAGAGAGAGAGAGAGAGAGAGAGAGAGAGAGAGAGAGAGAGAGAGAGAGAGAGAGAGAGAGAGGAGAATCTTGGCACCCAAAACTGCCAAAACACGACACTGGTGGAAAAATGCCAAAAGAAAGTTGCTTGGGAGATACAGTATTACTGCCCACCCCAAACCAGTCAGCACGACCTCCTGACATCCACCCATCTGAATCCTCCCTTCCCTGTGAGGACAGAGTCCACCTGGCCAGGCTGAGAAGTGGCCACCATCCGGCCCTTCTGACATATCAGAAGAAGCTGGATGGAGCCATTGTGGATGCCTGTCCGGGATGCAACACAGCACCCCATTCTATTAAACACATTATTGAAGACTGCAACACACATAACGGCACTCGCCAACAACACAACATACACTCTCTGAGGGCATTGTGGGAAAGCCCGGTTCAAGCCATAGCCTTCCTCAGGAGCTTGGGGCTGCTCGGTCAGACAGCTTCAGGAACTTCAACAACAACAACAATGGTCGCTATAAAAACAAAAACAATAACAACAATGGTCACTATAAAAACAACAACAACAATGGTCGCTATAAAAACAAAAACAATAACAACAATGGTCACTATAAAAACAAAAACAACAACAACAATCGTCACCAAAGAAACAAAAAACAACAACAACAATGGTCACATATTTAAACAACAACAACAACAATAGTCACTATACCTGTGTTATCGTAGCCATCGTTGTATGTGATAGATCGATAGATTGATTGACGTTCTTCCTTCCTTCCTTCCTTCACATCACCAAATCAGATTCCATGACTTAATTAATATTTGTGTGACATTATTATTTTCCTATAGAGGTTGTCTGTCCAAAACAAACCCTCGTACTGTAATGGAAGCCGTAGTCAAATGAGGATATGTATAATTCCCGCCAAAAAGTCAACCAGTCACTCAATCAGGAAGCTGTAGTCAATTGAGGATGTGTTGAGTTCCCGCCAACAAGCCAACCAGTCAGTAAGTCCGGAACCTATAGTCAAATGAGGATGTGTAGATAGAATTCCCGCCAAAAAGTCAACCAGTCGTAGTCAAATGAGAATGTGTAGATAGAATTCCCGCCAACAAGTCAACCAGTCGTAGTCAAATGAAGATGTGTAGATAGAATTCCCGCCAAAAAGTCACCCGCGAGCTGTAATGGAAGCCGTAGTCAAATGAGGATCTGTATAATTCCCGCCAAAAAGTCAACCAGTCACTCAGTCCCAAAACAAACAAACCCACGTGGGACGATAAAGGTTTAGGTAGTGGACTGGATGCTGGCTCACGCTATACTGGGCCAGCTGCTGACTGTCTCTCTCTCTCTCTTTGCCTGCCTCTGCTTTCTTTCCTCCTTCCTTGTGCCCTCCTCCCTGCCCCCTAGCCGACCCTGTATACTCCATCATAACACACACACACACACATATATTCTCTCTCTCTCTCTCTCTCATACACACACAGATACACACATATTCATCTCTCTCTCTCTCTCTCTCTCTCTCTCTCTCTCTCTCTCTCTCTCAGATACACATATTCATTCTCTCTCTCTCTCTCTCTCTCTCTCTCTCTCTCTCTCTCTCTCTCTCTCTCATACACACACACACACATATATTCTCTCTCTCTCTCTCTCTCTCATACACACACATACATACATGTTCTCTCTCTCTCTCTCTCTCTCTCTCTCTCTCTCTCTCTCTCTCTCTCTCTCTCTCTCTCTCTCTCATACACACAGATACACACATTCTCTCTCTCTCTCTCTCTCTCTCTCTCTCTCTCTCTCTCTCTCTCTCTCTCTCTCTCTCTCTCTCTCTCTCATACACACGCATACACACATATTTCTCTCTCTCTCTCTCTCTCTCTCTCTCTCTCTCTCTCTCTCTCTCTCTCTCTCTCTCTCTCTCTCTCTCTCTCATACACACAGATACACACATATTCTCTCTCTCTCCCTCTCTCTCTCTCTCTCTCTCTCTCTCTCTCTCATATGCACACACATATTCTCTCTCATACACACACACACACACACACACTCTCTCTCTCATACACACACGAACACACACACATATTCTCTCTCTCTCATTCTCATATACTTCCATACACATACACACATATTCTCTCTCTCTCTCTCTCTCTCTCTCTCATGCTCACACGAACACACACACATTCTCTCTCTCTCTCTCTCTCTCTCTCTCTCTCTCTCTCTCTCTCAGGCACGCAGAGAATGTGGTTTCGGGTTGATATAAGGAATGTGGAGGGGTGGCAGAACATGTCAAGTTTTTATGCTTAATTTTGGAGTTGCATTATCATCATTATCACCACCACCATCATCATCACCAACTTCATCATCATTTAACACGACCTAATAATATCTACCTATATAGTTGGAATAACATCCTTAAATTTAGTATAGCAAAAAAATAAAAAAATAAAAAAATAAAAATAAAACTCGTATATACTTTTTTATTTCAATAGTTTTTTTTATTTAAAAGAATAAAGTTGACCACCACATAATAAGTGTAATGAAGTTGATAGGTAATTAATAATGGTTTATCATCACGTGGGTCATCGAATCAATACAAATAATTATTAAAGTCCAGCATTAATCAGTGACATCAATTTATTACCATCTGTATAGTCGTGGACCAATTGACAGCTGGTTACGTTAGGTTAGGTTAGATTGTAATGTGTGTGTGTGTGTGTGTGATGCAAGTATATAATATAATTGTGTGTGTGTGTGACTGTGTGTTAAGTGGTAGTTGTGTGTGTGTGTTAAATGGTAGTTAGGTGTGTGTGTGTGTGTTACGTCGTAGTTATGTGTGTGTGTGTGTGTGTGTTACGTAGTAGGTATGTGCGTGTGTGTGTTACGTCGTAGTTATGTGTGTGTGTGTGTGTGTGTTACGTCGTAGTTATGTATGTGTGTGTGTGTGTGTGTGTGTTTCCCGACTTTCACTCTCTTGGTTGGTTATCTCAGGTGCTTGTATCCCCACCCTGCTTGCTTCACCCCCAGGTCACTCTTTCTCACCCTGCCTCACACACACACACACACACACACACACATTTATATATATGCTTGCGTCAGACATACCTGCATGCCAACTACACATACACATACATAACCACTTCAGCACACACATACACACATATCCTCTTCAGCACACACATACCCACTTCAGCACACATACATACACATAACCACTTCAGCACACACTCACACATACATAACCACTTCAGCACACATACATACACATATAACCACTTCAGCACACTCACACAAACACACATACCCACTTCAGCACACACATAACCACTTCAGCACACACTCACACACACATATCCACTTCAGCACACATATATACACATATAACCACTTCAGCACACACATACCCACCTCAGCACACACATGCACACACATAACCACTTCAGCACACACATACCCACTTCAGCACACATACATACACATAACCACTTCAGCACACACATACATACACATAACCACTTCAGCACACACATACACACTTCAGCACACACATAACCACTTCAGCACACACACACACACACGCACCTTTCTAACTCACACTCACCTTTCTAACTCGCACGCACCTTTCTAACACACACACACACACACACGCAAATACATACCATCCAACCCAACCCAACACACACACACACACACACGCCATCAGTGAAAGTTGGGTGACCACATTCCTACAGTGAAGGTTGGATTGTTGGCCTGAGTCACCCTCTTTGTTTACCTTCTGTACATATACGGATGGTGGTGTTTATGTCACGCTGTCAACGGGGTACCTAAAAAGATGTAATAGTTATGTTATGTTATTACGTTATGTTGTTGTGTTTATGTCACGCTCTCAACGGGGTACCTAAAGAGATGTAATAGTAACGTTATGTTATTACGTTATGGTAGTATTGGTTATGTTGTTGTGTTTATGTCACGCTCTCAACGGGGTACCAAAAGAGATGTAATAGTAACGTTATGTTATTCTGTTATGATAGTATTTGTTATGTTGTTGTGTTTATGTCACGCTCTCAATGGGGTACCTAAATAGATGCAATAGTTATGTTATGTTATTACGTTATGGTAGTATGGTGGTTATGCGATAGTGTCAACGAATATATGATATGTAATTGCATGCGATTGCTTTAATAGGCAATAACTATGTTCAAGGATTTATACTAATATGTGGCACTTATGTCTTTCCGTGTATCTATCTGTCTGTCTGTTTGTTTGTCTATATGCATGGCTAATAAGCGTCTGAATATACACACACACACACACATGGGGAAATTAAGGAGACATACCAATACTGATTAAAACGACCCATTAATATTTGCCTCTTTTATTTAAACACTATACAAAGTTCACTATATAAAATGAAGGCTTTAATAACTGATGTGTTGTTGTTGTTGTTGTGTGGCAGATTGCAGAATTCCACACCCGCTGCGAGATGGAAGTGTGTTTGTTTGGGTCAGGCAGGAGAGGGAAGCACCGATGAAAAGGCGAAAAAATGTAAACAAAAGGCAAGGAGGAAAAGATATAATAGAAAGATGGAAGAACAGTGGAATGTCAGACCGCTGCGAGATGGAATAGTGTTTGGGTTAGGCAAGAGGAGGAGCGGGAAGCACCGATGAAAAGGCGAAAAAAGGTAAACAAATCCTGAAGGAAGAGATGCAGGAAACAAAAACGAGGAAATGCTTGAAACTTGATATAGAGAAGGAAGGAAGGAAGGAGGCCCAGGAATTAAGGAGTGGAAAAGGAAGGACGGAAAGGAGAGGAATGGGGAAGGAGAGAGGGACGGGAGGAAGAGAAAAGGAGGAGAAAAAATGTAGGGGAAAGAAGGAAGGATAGAAGTCTTTACAATAACAAAAATAGAGAGAGAGAGAGAGAGAGAGAGAGAGAGAGAGAGAGAGAGAGAGAGAGAGAGAGGATTGATATTATAAATTTTGTACATTAGAAGTTCCTTAATTCCTCCAAAGTATGCCATGCAGGAAACAGGACCAGATATAACAACAATAATAATAATGGTGTCCTGTTGCTTGGAATAGTTTGGAGGAATCAATAATTGCTCCAAACACTCTTGATTGGAGTTTATGGTTGCTGCTCTTAATTGTTTTCCCTCCAGATCGTGTGTCACAAAACAGCATCTCGACTGGTGGAAATAAATTATCGTGGTTTTGTAGTTTGGGAGAATTTCTATATAACTTCTAATTCGGAAATATCAGGGAATTATAGTAGTATTAGTAGTGGGTGGTGGTGGTAATAGTTGTAGTAGTGGTAGTGGTGGTAGTAGTTGTAGTAGTGGTAGTAGTAGTGGTGGTGGTGGTAGTAGTGGTGGTAGTAGTAGTAGTGGTGGTAGTAGTGGTGGTGGTGGTAGTAGTAGTAGTAGTAGTAGTAATAGTAGTGGTGATAGTAGTAGTGGTGATAGTAGTAGTGGTGATAGTAGAAGTGGTGATAGTAGTAGTGGTGATAGTAGTAGTAGTGGTAATAGTAGCAGTGGTAGTGGAGGTGTGGACAATGGTTATGATGGGGGTGGTAGTAGTAGGTGGTGGTGGTAGATAGCTATAGTGGTTGTCATAATGGTGGTAGTGGTGGTAGTAAGAAGTCCTGGTAATAATGATGTAGTGGTGGTGCTACAAATGGTAGTAGTAGTTGGCTTAATGGTAGTAATAGTGGTAGTGTGTAGTGGTGGTGGTGGTAGTAATAGTGGTGGTAGTGTGGGGGGGGGGTGATGGTAGTAGTGGTGGTGGTAGTAGTGGTGGTGGTAGTTGTGTGGGTGGTAGTAATTGTAATAGGGTGGTAGTTGTGGTAGTAGTAATAGTGACGGTAGTGTGTGTGGGTGTTGGTGGTAGTAGTAGGGGTGGTAGTGTGTAGTGGCAGTAATAGTGGTTGTTGTAGTAGTAGTAGTAGAAGTCGTGGTGTTACAAGTAGTAGTAGTAGTAGTAGAAGTCGTGGTGTTACAAGTAGTAGTAGTAGTAGTAGTAGTAGTAGTAGGGAATGTACTGCAATGCTCTTAAAACAATAAATATTAAAAAAAAATTAATCGACTACATCATCACTAACACACACACACACACACACACGGTCGGCTGTATTCCTAGTAGTCATTTGTGATCGGCGGGGTTGTAGTGAAGAGACTCAACCAAACTTAATAAATACAGTATTGGAACTCTTATTAGTAGTAGTAGTAGTAGTAGTAGTAGTACTAGTGGTGGTGGTGGTAGTAGTGGAAATATTATTAGGCTCGACTCAATTTTTCGCTGCTTATAAACATTTTGTTCATGAAATTTGCTGCAACTCGTAGTGAAAAATGTTAGGCTCGTGGAAATAGGACGACTTAAATTTTGCGGCGGTGATTTTGATTCATGAAATTTCGCGGACTCAAAATTCGAGGTGATTTATTATTGTAGCTCTCGGAAAATTCGGGGACTTTTATTTTCGCGGTAATTTTAGCTCTCGGAAAATTCTGGGACTCAAAATTCGAGGTGATTTATTATTGTGGCTCTCGGAAAATTCGGGGACTTTTGTTTTTGCGGTAATTTTAGCTCTCGGAAAATTCGGGGACTCAAAATTTGGCGCTGTTGCTAAGTCCGATAGTTATAGTTTGGGTGTGACAACAACAACAACAACCACTACTAGGAATACGCCTCACCATCCATCATATGACGTCACCATATATACACAGTGTTGAGGGGGAAATTTTGTGTTGGTAAATCTGGAGCAACTCTGAATCCTCCAAACTATTCCAAGCAACAGCAGAACGCCATTATTTTTGTTCATTTGATCCTGTTTCCTGCTGGTATACTTTGGAGGAATCAAGGCACTCCAATGTAACAAAAGTTAATTACCCCCTTAATTAAGGACCCTGTGATCGTATGCAAATTGGAGGCTTCTGATTCCACCTGACCACGCCACGAAACAAACAAACAAACAAGCTCCTTCCATAATTATAGGTGCGTGTGTGTGTGTGTGTTTTGTGGCAATCTATATTTTGAAGGACTCATTTATTGATCTCCAATATTCTGACTACATCACACACATACACAGGGTCCCTTATTATCTCTCTCTCTCTCTCTCTCTCTCTCTCTCTCTCTTTGTGTGTGTGTGTGTGTGTATATTGACTCATCACGTCCCTCCCCAACATTTGATTACTCCGGAAGACTGACTACATAATAATAAGCAAAAAGGTGTCGTCAAGGCTTGGCACGATAATACCTTTTTTTGTGTGTTTACCTTTTTCTGAACTCTTATTATTGGCTAGCTACACGTTCGAATCCTAACTAGACTTCTTGTTGTGATTTGCTGCACGTTCGAATCCTGGCTTATACTTGTTGTTGTGATTTGCTACACGTTCGAATCCTGGCTTATACTTGTTGTGATTTGCTACACGTTCGAATCCTGGCTTATACTTGTGACCGGCTACACGTTTGAATCCTGGCTTATACTTGTTGTGATTTGCTACACGTTCGAATCCTTGACTTGTTGTTGTGATTTGCTACACGCTCGAATCCTGGCTAATACTTGTGATTTGCTACACGTTCGAATCCTGTCTTATACACGTTTGAATACTTGTTGTGATTGGCTGACTACTCGCGTGATATGTGCTGCTATTGGCTGACCATTATAATCGTAGGCTTGTGATTGGCTATTCCCACAAGTTATATACTATTCTGTGATTTGGTTAATATCGTGGATTTTCATTATTAAGTGTCAAAATATTTCTATAGCCTTCAGAACCTTTATTTTTTTAATACTATATACTTAATACGTATTTGTATGGGTGTTCATTTATTGTCATCATTGAAAGAAGAGGTGGTTGTAATTGTGGTTGTGGTTGTAATTGTGGTTGTATTTGTTTGTAGTTGTGGTTGTTGTTGTGTGTTTGTAGTTGTGGATGTTATTATTCTTAAAGATGTGTGTTGTTGATGGTAGGAGATGTGCATGTGTGTATGTGTGTGTATGTGTGACTTTATGGTCGTGTATGTGTGTGTGTGTGTGTGTGTGTGTGTGTTGGTTACGGTTGTTTCAGGTTTGTGTATGTATGTATGTATGTAGGACTTTATGGTCGTGTGTGTATGTGTGTGTTGGTTACGGATGTTTCATGAGTGTATGTATGTATGTGTGACTATATGTCGTGTGTGTGTATGTATGTATGACTTAATGATCCTGTGTATGTATGTGTGTGTGTATGTGTGGTTTCAACATGATCAGAACAGGTACCTCACTGAATAACATAATCAGTGTTCTCATGCTGGCTTGAGGGGTCCCAGTTAAGTGGTCCTATTTATATAAGGGGTCCCTAGTTTATTGAGGCCTCGGTTAAACCCTAGTATGTATCAGGGACCAAGTAAACCAGGGAACATACTCGTAGACCCTAGAATATCAAGGGGTATATTATCTTGTAGTAGTAGTAGTAGTAGTAGTAGTACAAGTCATACCCAAAGATACACTAGTACTCCCAAGTAACAAGGACCTAATACACACCTGGATATACATACTAGTAGAGTCCCAAGTTCGAGGGACCTAGTAGACTGACTGAGGGCCTTCTGTAAGTAGTAGTAGTAGTAGTAGTAGAAATAATAGTAGTAGTAATAGTAGCAACAGCAGCTTCCAAATAAGTGGGGGGACCTTGTAGTATAAACAGTCGGACCTAAACAACAGCAGACCTTCCCTAGTACTCCAATCCAAGGACGAGGAGGAGACCCTAGTAAACCCACGTCACTGGTACCCATTGGGGCTGAGTTGCGAGACGGTCCAAGGCTTCCAGGATTTGTGTGAAGGTGTCGTTAAGGTCGTTGTTGACAATGACCAGGTCGAAGTACTTGTCGTAGGCTCGTTCTAACTTGGCACTATCCTCCAAGGTCCGTTTAAAGTCGTCCTCCTGTACACCCAGAGATAATGTTGGTTAGGTTAGTTTAAGATAGGTTTGTTTAAGTTAGGTTAGTTTAGTTTAAGTTAGGTTAGTTTAGTTTAAGTTAGGTTAGTTTAGTTTATGTTAGGTTAATTTAAGTTAGTTTAGGTTAGTTTAAGATATGTTTGTTTAAGTTAGGTTAGTTTAGTTTAAGTTAGGTTAATTTAAGTTAGTTAGGTTAAGTTAGGTTAGGTTAAGATAGGTTAGGTTAAGTTAGTTGGGTTAGTTTATGTTAGGTTAATTTAAGTTAGCTTAGTTTAGGTTAGGTTAGGTTAAGTTAGTTGGGTTAGTTTAAGTTAGGTTAGTTGAAGTTAGGTCACGGTCTAAAGTCCTGCATTTGGTGATTAAAAGCGAGACATTTGAGAGCATCTAATGAACCAATATTGTTTGATTGTAAAGTTATAATCTCGCATCTTTTTTTTTCGAGCCCATTACATTGGAAGGTGTTTCAGGACTATAGACCGTGACTGTACATTATTATCTACTCATCACTTCACATTACTATTTATGTTATGCAGAGTGTGTATAGTGTGTGTGTAGAGAGAGTGTGTATAGTGTGTGTGTGTGTGTGTGTAGAGCTAGTGTATAGTGTGTGTGTAGTGTGTGTGTATAGTGTGTGTGTAGAGTGTGTATGTGTAGAGAGAGTGTGTAGAGTGTGTGTGTAGAGAGAGTGTGTATAGTGTGTGTGTAGAGAGAGTGTGTATAGTGTGTGTGTATAGTGTGTATATCAGTGTGTGTAGAATGTATATGTCTCTGCAGAGTGTGTAGTGTGTGTTTAGAGTGTATATAGTGTGTGTTTAGAATGTATATAGTTATTATAGTGTGTAGTGTGTGTGTGTGTGTGTGTATATAGAGTGTAGTAGTTACCTCATAGAGTGAAGCGAGGGACTCCAGTGTTCGGGCACGACGAGAACTGTACCGAATGGAGCTGCTGCGGTCAAACTAAGGGTCAGGTCAGGTCAGGTCACAGCAGGGCAGGGTAGGTCACAGCAGGGCAGGGCAGGGCAGGGCAGGGCAGGGCAGGGCAGGGCAGGGCAGGGCAGGGCAGGGCAGGGCAGGGCAGGGCAGGGCAGGGCAGGTCACAGCAGGGCAGGGCAGGGTATAAGGCAGGCAGGGCAGGGCA
>JAWQEG010003148.1:0-7500 GCA_033782935.1 Petrolisthes cinctipes
CTTTGGTGAGAGAGCTTTTGTGCCTCGCTGGCTGCCAGGCCAGTAAAGATCTCGGATTAAGTCGTGGACATTTAGTTTTACTATTTGCTTTAAGTTTGGCCGCGGATGGAGGATTAGTAGGGATTAGTAGGATGACGGTTACACTTCAAGCACCCCTGTCGAAAAATCAGAGTCCCATTTGCTTAGGACTCTTGTGCTGCTCAATTGGGAGCTGCGGCACGATTGGGGCCGTCCGGCCCAGGGGAGACCTTAGGGTTGGTGTGCTTGGCTCATAAGGTTTTCTGTTGGCCGAACGACCGAAAACCTTCTGGAAGTGGGCGGATGAGACTTATGCGAGACCAAATCACATTACCCTTCTTTTGTATTATTGGTCTTAAATTGAATTAGAGCGAGATGACTGGTCCATCAGCAAGAAAATTTACATGTATTACATGCAAGGTGTACCGCTGGTGTGAGGACTTCAGCGGGAGGAGTGCGAGCGACCTAGACTCCTCGAGTGTCTGCGACTTTTGCAAACTCGAGGAGAGGTTGATGAAGCACATCTCACTGCTCACGAAGGAGAACAACTCCCTAAAGGAGGAAGTTCTCCGGATGGACTCCCAGAGGTGTGACTGCCATGTGAGAGACAAGGCAGTCCAAGGAGCTTCTTCACCGGAGAGCTCCACCACGGCGGTAAAGACCAAGAAGAAGAAGAACAAGAAGAAGAAGAATAAGAAGAAGAACAACAAGAAGAAGAACAACAACAATGAAGAGGGAAAAGAGACTGCAGAAGGAAAAGAGACTGCAGAAAAGTGTGATGGAAAAGAGGAGGGGAATATGGAGAAGGGAGAAAACCCCAAGAAGACAGTTGAGGAGGGATTAGAGGAAAGTGAGGAATCACATAAGAAGGAAAAGAAAATGAAGAAGGAAAAGAAGACGAAGAAGAAGCAACCTGGAGGAAGTGACGAGCCCGGCAGGAATTCAAAACACTCTCGGGTTCCTCACAAGGCATCTCGTGCTCCTACCAAGGAGAGGCCTGTGGAATATACACATTGTAGGTGATTCCCAGGCACGAGGGCTGCAACCCTAATGGCAGATCGCCTTCACACTTCTGTGAAGGTGAATTGTTTGCCAGGTTGTGGCAATGCTGACCTCCGAAAGGAAGCTGAGAGGATCCAAACGTCCAGATCTGCTGTCATTGCACTCATGGTGAGTGGTAATGACATCTACCTGAGAAATGGTAGAGTAGGCATGACCGAAGGAGTCCTCTCGGATGTGCTCGGTGCAGTAGATGACTGTGGGTTTAAAAACCCGCAGTAGGGTAGTTGTTGGCATGCTCCCAAGGAGAGGCCCTTTAGGGACTGCTCTGTCAAAGAACATTGCAGTAAATCAGCGCCTGGCTGATTTGTGTACTGCCGAGGGGGTGTTCTTTGTGGACCCCTACACCTCACTCTTTGGTAGAGACGACCTCTACCAGAGGGATGGCACACATCTCTCACTAAAGGGAGGAAAGAAGTGCTTTCCAAATTAATGGAAGACGCCGTCCGACGATGTCTCAGGAGCACTCGACCGAGCGTGGAGGAGAGCCCTCGTCGCTATGCTAGAGTGACCCCCAGAGAAGACATTCGCTGAGATCCTGAAGAAGGATATCCCCCAGCACTACCAAGACAATGACCAAACCGGGAAACGGAAGAGTATAGGGAGCCCTGCAGTTGGGGGTTCCCTGAAGGTTCTATTGTTCAACACCAGGTCCATCCGAAACAAGTTTTTGGAACTGCGGGCCCTTGTTGCGACAGAGGAACCCGAGATGGTGGCCATAACGGAGTCATGGTTGAGAACCCTCAGACAGAGATCTTGAAGGGGAATTCGTGATTCCAGGCTACCAACTCTTCCACAAAGATAGAGAGGACAGAGGGGGTGGTGGGTGGTGTGCTGTTGTATGTAAAGAACTCCATCAAATCGATGACCTGCAACATCACATCAAACCATGAGCTCCTTGGAGTTGACCTAGAAATAGGCACTGCAAAAATACAGAACCCTGCTGCTTTATAGACCCCCTGGACAACTCAATGAGATGGACAGGGACCTATACCAGTTGCTGGGTGAACTAGTGGACGGCAGGGTGTGCATCCTTATGGGGGACTTCAACACACATGTTGACTGGGAAACCAGAGAGCCCTCTGCCGAGGAACACACCACTCTTGGAGTTTGTAAATGATGAATTCCTCACTCAATGGGTAAGGGAGCCAACAAGAGGTGCTAACATACTCGACTTGGTCCTCACCTCCGAGGATGACATCATTCAAGACCTCTCTGTAAACGAAGAAATAGGTGGAAGTGACCACAAGCTTATAAGATTTTCAGTTAAGGTCCCTAATATGGAGACCGTGACCCCGTGCATAGAAAATTAGACATGGGAGAGCGAACTTTGCAGGTCTTTCGTGAAGGGCATTGCTGAAATGGAACTAGAGGAGGGAGAGAGTGCTGATGATCTGTGGAGGTCATTCTTGTCTTCCTTCATGGAACTTCAGTCGCGCTTTATTCCTCTGAAGGGAACAGGTCAGAAGTTCATTCAACCGAAGTGGTTTAATCGGGAAATCCGTAACCTACTAAGGGAGAGGAGAACTGCGTATCGTCGAGCGAAGGCATCTGGGGACTTTGACGGTCATAGAAGACTGAATCGAAATGTGAAGTCCAAAATAAGAGCGCTAAGCGTGCTGAGGAGGTCCGTGTGGCTAGATTCTGCAAAGAGAACCCCAAGGAGTTTTTCAGTTATGTGAATGGCCGTAAACCAATCCGACACAGGATCGGTCCCTTGGTGGAATGAGGATGGAGCATTAATGCACTCTGATGCAGAAAATGCTAACCTCTTAAATGAGTACTTCTCTTCAGTGTTCTCTGAGGAGAGTGGTCCCATTCCCGAACCTTTGGACTCCTTCAGTGAGAAGTTGGAGTCAATGGTCTTCACCCAAGAAGAAATCGAGAGAAAATTTCGAATTAAAAGCAAACAAGTCCCCCGGTCCGGATGGTTCTTACCTAGAGTGTTGAAAGAAGTGGCATGGTGAAGTATCACGACACCTGTGCATGGTCTTCAACAGGGTATTCCAGACTGGATGCGTTCCTAGAGACTGGCGTGAGGCAGAGGTGACTCCTATCTTCAAGAAGGGAGATGCTAGCCAACCGTCAAACTACAGACCCATCAGTTTAAACCTCGATAGTCTGTAAACTCATGGAGAGCATCATGGTGGACAAAATAACAGCACACTTAGAGTCAAATTTGCTACTGAGGGGTTCCCAGCATGGGTTCGGCAGCACTGGTCATGCCTCACAAATCTGGTGGAATTCTTCCATTTTGTTTTCAGTGCGCATGATCGAGATAAAGCGGTTGATGTTGTCTACTTAGACTTTCAGAAAGCCTTTGATAAGGTACCCCACCGCCGCCTCCTTCGGAAAGTGCGTGCACTGGGTATAGACGGAAATGTGGCAAATTGGATAGAGAACTGGCTAAGTGACAGACGGCAGCGGGTGGTAGTGAATAGACAGGCTTCAGAGTGGGTGCCCATTACTAGCAGTGTTCCCCAAGGTTCTGTTCTGGGACCACTACTGTTTATCATCTATGTTAATGACGTGGATGGTGACATGGTTGCCAAGATTTCCAAATTCGCCGATGATACTAAGCTTGGTATGAATGTCGCGAAAGAAGGGAAATACTACCCGCTTACAAGAAGATCTTAGGAAGATCGGGGAGTGGTCTGACACGTGGCAAATGCCATTTAACGTGAACAAATGCAAAGTTATGCATATAGGCCACAGAAACCCCCGAACAGAGTATAACCTTAAGGGCAATGCTCTCGTAAGCACTGATACTGAGAAAGACTTGGGTGTAACTATCACCAGCGACCTCAAGTTCTCAAAGCAGTGTATTGAGGCTGAGAAGAAGCCCAAAGGATGTTTAGGGTACATTAAGCGACAGTTGGATACCGGAACAAGGAGATAGTACTTTGTCTGTACAATTCCCTTGTCCGACCGCACCTGGAGTATGCAGTCCAGTTTTGGAGTCCTTCTTACCGAAAGGATATCGCGAGATTGGAACGAGTGCAAGCCAGGGCAACCAAACTTATACCCTCTCTTAGACACAAGAGCTATAAAGATCGGTTGGTAGAACTCGACCTGTTCTCTTTGGAAACCCGGAGACTGCGTGGTCAGCTTATCGAAGTGTTTAAAATACTACGAGGCTTTGACAATGTAGACTACAGGGACATTTTCCAACTCAGTGAGGGCACAACCAGGAATCATGGCTACAAACTTGAACTGAAGCGATACAACCGTGATCTGTGTGGTAAATTCTTACATACAGCATCTGCGGTACTTGGAACGCGCTTACTGCTGATGTAGTCAACAGCAACTCTGTAGATCAGTTCAAGTCCAGATTAGACAAAGCCATAAACCACCATCTAGGTGTTTAAGCCGTTGTGCGAGTGTTCCTTGATGGTTTCACATGACACATTCGAGGACGGTCGCCTACTTGCGCAACTAAACCCACAGGTACCCTCTTTGTATGGATCGTAAGGTCCCCTTGGGTACTTCTTTTCCTTGTAACTCCTTGTAACTCTCACACACTCTCACACGCCTCTCACTCCTCTCACACACACACTATCTATCTATCCAAAAAATACATATATTCTCTCTCACACTTCTCCCAGGCCTCTCACTCCACTCTCACTATTTGAAGACTCTCTCACACACTCTCACTCACTCTCACACCTCTCATACACTCTCACACCTACTCTCACACCTCTCACACACTAAATAAACCCCTATATTCTCTCTCTCTCTCTCTCTCTCTCTCTCTCTCTCTCTCTCTCTCTCTCTCTCTCTCTCTCACTTACATTAACTCTCTCACACACACTCTCACACTCACACTCACTCACTCACTCTCACACCTCTCACACACTAAATAAACCCTATATTCTCTCTCTCTCTCTCTCTCTCTCTCTCTCTCTCTCTCTCTCTCTCTCTCTCTCTCTCTCTCTCTCTCTCTCTCTTTCAAGCTCTCTCACACCACTCACACTTACTCTCACACCTCTTACACACTAAATAAACCCTATATTCTCTCTCTCTCTCTCTCTCTCTCACTCTCTCTCTCTCACACACACCACTCTCACACCACTCTCTCACACCACTCACACACCACTCTCACACTATCCATCTATTAAAAAAAACCCATATATTCTCCTCTCTATTACATTAACTCTCTCACACCACTCACACACCACTCTCACACATTCTCACTCACTCTCACACTCACACTCTCACTCTCACATATTCTCATTCACTCTCGCTCACTCTCACACTCTCTCACATTCAATAAAACCCATATATTCTCTCTCTCTCTGGCCGATTCAAACGCTTCGAAATGATTCACTCTCTCACACCTCTCTCACTCCACTCTCACTATTGGAAGACTCTCACAAACATTCTCATACCCTATTACATGCCTCTCACACTCTCACTCCCTCTCACACTCACTCTCACACTAATTATCTATCCAAAAAAAACCCAAATTCTCTCTCTCACTCAAACTAAATTTCCAAAAAAACACCAATTCTCTCTCTCTTTCCTCTCACACTTCTCCCACGCCTCTCACACCTCTCCCAGCCCACTCTCACATACTCTCACACCCTCTCACCACAGATAGAGTCCTACATGCCCATCCTGCTGGCCGTGGGAGGCTCCAACGCGATTCAAACGCTTCGAAATTATTCACTCTCTCTCACACCTCTCTCACTCCACTCTCACTATTGGAAGACTCTCTCACACATTCTCATACACTATTACATGCCTCACACACTCTCACACTCTCTCACTCACTCTCACACTAACTATCTATCCAAAAAAAAAACAAATTCTCTCTCTCACTCAAACTAAATTTCCAAAAAACCACTAATTCTCTCTCTCGTTCCTCTCACACTTCTCCCACGCCTCTCACACCTCTCCCAGCCCACTCTCACTCACTCCCACACCCTCTCACTACAGATAGAGTCCCACATGACCATTCTCACTCACTCTCATACACTCTCACACTATCTATCTATCCAAAAAAAAAACATTTATTCTCCTCTCTCTTACATTAACTCTCTCACACCACTCACACACCACTCTCACTCACTCTCATACACTCTCACACTATCACTCTCTCTCACACCTCTCTCACTCCACTCTCACTATTGGAAGACTCTCTCACGCACACTTACTCACTCTCCCAGCCCACTCTCACACACTCTCACTCCCTCTCACCACAGATAGAGTCCTACATGCCCATTCTTACTCACTCTCACACACTCTCACACTATCTATCTATCCAAAAAAAACATTTATTCTCCTCTTTCTTACATTAACTCTCTCACACTTCTCCCACGCCTCTCCCAGCCCACTCTCACTCACTCTCACCCACTCTCACTCCCTCTCACTACAGATAGAGTCCTACATGCCCATTCTCATTCACTCTTACACTCTCTTCCATTCAATAAAACCCATATATTCTCTCTCACACCTCTCCCACACCTCTCAGACTCCTCCCAGCCCACTCTCACTCACTCTCACTCCCTCTTATTACAGATAGAGTCCTACATGCCCATTCTTACTCTCACTCTCTCACTATACAAAAACACATTCTCTCTCTCACTCTCTCACGCCTCTCACACTTCTCCCACACCTCTCCCAGCCCACTTTCACTCACTCTCACATACTCTCACACCCTCTCACTACAGATAGAGTCCTACATGTCCATCCTGCTGGCCGTGGGAGGCTCCAACGCGATTCAAACGCTTCGAAATGATTCACTCTCTCTCACACCTCTCTCATTCCACTCTCACTATTTGAAACCTCTCTCACTCACTCTCACTCACTCTCCCAGGCCTCTCACACACTCTCACTCCCTCTCACACTCACTCTCACATTAATTATCTATTCAAAAAACCCCAAATTCTCTCTCTCACTCAAACTAAATTTCAAAAAAACCACTAATTCTTTCTCTCTTTCCTCTCCCACGCCTCTCACACTTCTCCCAGCCTACTCTTACTCACTCTCACACACTCTCACTACAGATAGAGTCCCACATGACCATTCTCACTCACTCTCATACACTCTCACACTATCTATCTATAAAAAAAACATTTATTCTCCTCTCTCTTACATTAACTCTCTCACACTTCTTCCATGCCTCTCACACCTCTCCCAACCCACTCTCACATACTCTCACTCCCTCTCACTACAGATAGAGTCCTACATGCCCATCCTGCTGGCCGTGGGAGGCTCCAACGCGATTCAAACGCTTCGAATCGACTCCAACACTGTCTCGGTGTGGGATAAGGTGTTCCAGTTGGCTGTCACCTCCCTCAGACACAACTCCACCCTTCGCACACTCTCACTCGCACACTGGACCTTCGACTTGCAGGTACGGTGCGAAAGTGTGCGAAAAAGTGTGTGAAATTGTGCGAAAGTGTGTGATAAAGTGTGAAA